>VXAK01010755.1:126664-210198 GCA_013399435.1 Arenaria interpres
CCCCTCCTTGCCCCCCCCCGCCTCTCCCGGTCCCTGCTGGGGATAAGGCGCTCCCCGGCGGCGGGGGCGGGGTGCGGGGTGCGGGTGTAGGGTGCGGATGCGGATTTAAGGGTGTTCCAGCCCCCCGCACCGAGGGGAGAGCCGGGAGGGCCAGCAGCGGGCACGGGGGGGGGGACACCGGGGGACAGGGGGAGGGAGCATCGGTGGGCGCCGTCCTGGGGACCTTCCCCCGGTCTGCCCTCCCCCTGCTGAGCCAGCCCGGGGCCTGGGGGGGGACCAGAAGAAGTGAGGGATGCGGGGAGATGAAGGAGGACATCTCCCCACCCGGGGGGTGCAGCACTGGGGGACCCAGGCACCTCGGGCAGGTGCAGCGGGGGGCAGCAGGCGGGCATGGCTGGGCTGGCCACTCTGATGGGGCAAGTGCCTTCCCTGGAAATGAGCCAGTCTCTCCAGCAGCACATCCCTGCCTTCCTCCTTCCCCTTTGCCGTCGCTGCTGGGATTCGGCTCGGCTGACTGTGGGGGTTACCTTCTGTTTCACGGTTGTTCCGTCCTAATTGCTCCAAGGTCAGTGGTGCGGGAGGCTTCCCAATTAACCTCGGCGGCCCCTCAGCACCCTGTTGTCAAGGTGTGTGGTCCCACAGCTGATAGCGTTTCTGTTTGAGAAAGAAGGGAGTGCTCAGGAGCTGGACTCAGCCCCCTGGTACCACCCCTCTCCTTGCTCCAGGGTGCTGCCATGAAGGTGGCCTTGCTAAAAGTGGTAAAACTCCTCTCCACGGACCAGTCGTTGGCATAAAAATGTGGACCCAAGGGGGACCCGGCACCTTGTTTGCTAAGTAAAGGCATGGTTAATTCCAGGCCCCTCCGTTAACCAAAAAAAACACTCCTCAGGTCCCCAAAAATCCCCCAAAGCAGAGCCAGGCACGAGCGTCTTCCCAACTTTTAGGGATGTCTGCACTTTGTAAGACTCTGCACGTAAATAAGAAAGATTGTGGTGACGTGGGGGGTCCCTCTGAAGTCAACACGGGCTGCTTGAGAGGGCGGTTGAGAAAAAGAGTGGTTCGGAGGAGCCCACCGAGAGACTTCACGCAGCCCCGGCCCCCGCTGTGGGCACCTCTGCCGAGAGCTCCAGCGCGGGCGGTGTGAACGTTCCTCCTTCTGCCCATCAACAAGCTGGCAGGAACGGCATTGTTTAGCAGCTCTGGGAACCCAAACCATCAAGATTTTCGTGCGGCAGCTTCGCAGCATTCCCTTTGATGCGCGAACTTTTGAAGACCCTTGAAGGAAAATTGCTTTCTTGTGGTTTTGTGGTGGTTTTTTTCATTATGCTGTTTCTGTTTATTGTAACAGCGGTACAAAAGGTCAAAATACACCAAACCAGACTTGCCAATCCCACGAGTGTCGGTGAAGCTTGTGTTTTACAGAAATCCTGAGAACTCCCAGCTTCCTGAGAAGTCGATTCTATCCTCCAGGACTCCGTGGTAAGGTTGGTAATTTTGAACCGAAAAAATCCTCTCTCTTCTGTAATTCAGCATTTTATCAAAATGGATGTAATCACAGCTTGACCTGTGAAATTACAGGGATTTTCATTCCCGAAAGAGCAAGAGATGGAAAATTAAAAAGCGGGTCCTTTCTATTCTTCAGAAATTTTAACGAATTCAAGTACTTTATCTCAGACTTATCTAATAGTTCGGGTGGGAGTGAAAAAATGACTAATAGGTCAAGCTCACTTTCCTCTTTCTCCGTTTCTAAAATAAATTGACTGCTTAATCTTTCTTTGACCTGCAATACACGGACATTACACTATGGACTCTTCAGGAAGCTGAGCAGATTTCGTGGCTATTGAGTAAACCTAATTCCTGAGAAGACTTTCTGAGTTCATTTTTTTCCCGTGGAGAGAAGATAGAAGGCTCAAATAAGGGACCAAGAGCAACATCTTGACCTGGAAGCAGCCGAAGCTCCTGCCTTTGTGCTGCACAACAATATGTCCCTGCACAAAGAGTAAAGTCTCTCAATTTTACCAAAAACTGCCTCTGCCTCAGACATAAAGGCATGCAGATTTTTGTTCATGAATCAAGAGATCATTAGACCCAAGGTGACCCAAATAGGGGTCAATTTTTCCTAGGGAAGTGACAAAGAAAGGCAGTTTTTGAGTTCTTATCCAGCTTGGGAACTGGATTAAAGGTACTTCTTGTGGCCAGAATCTCAACAGCAGTGGAAAACTATTCGGGAAGCAATTGCCATGAAACGTACCTCAGAGAATTGCTTTTTCAGAGGGTTTAATATGATACATCCTGTGTGATGGTCCTTGTGAGGTGTTTATTTGAATTTTATGATGATGTTTTGGTTTCCAGTAAAAAGTCCAACCATAAGACAGGTTGGCTGCTACATGGTTACCAAGTGATTCTTACACCATCAACAAACAGCTAATGTGCTATGGGAAAATAGCAAATTATACGTGATGGTGTAAGGTTTTGTACAGAATGCAAATCTGAATTGTTTGAGTATACACAGCTTCGGAACACTTGACATGAAATGAATGCATCTGGCGTTGTTCTTCCATGGCCTTATGCTATAGAATTATATGCCATACGCTGAAACCTAGAGCCTAATTCTCATAGGTATTGTGTGTATATACATTATATAAAATATAAATATGATATATTTATATAACTTAATTTAGGGGTGAGATACGGTCTACCTAATCCCAGTGATCCTGTCTGTAAATATACCAGGCCTCAGCTCTGATTTCTATCATGACAAGAACACTGGAAATGTTCTTATCTAAAGATACAGCTTTATAAACGTTGGAAAGCGAGCCCATGACTGATGCCCTCTTAAATTTTTCATAGGTATGTGTCTCCGGGGGAAACAGAATGATTTCGATCACAGATGAGGAGTCTTTGTAGCACAGTGATTGATTTTGACACCGTAAGATTACTTATTGGCAAAACATCCAAGTGGCATTGGAAAAATTAGCAGAGCTCACAACAGCGTCCTGATTTTCTAATTAAGCATGGCCCGTGAATTACTCTTTCACCTGTATCTTAAATTTTACATTACAAGTTTGTCATCTTTTTTTTTTTTTTGCTTTAATGAAGGTTTACATTTTCCAAGCATATGCTTGTACATATTAATGCATGTGAAGCATATGTGATAATTATGCATATCTCTACCTCCTCCCCCTCCCCTCCATCCGTAAAGAGCAAGGGATTATTCTTCTTCTTGTGAAACCAGAGGTTATAGCTTCCATTAGGCTGTGTTCACTGGCAGGCAAGAAGGGGAGCCGTGAGAACTGCATGCCATGGGAATGCCCTCTCCTGGGCAGATACAGGCAGGAGCAAGGCTGATCTCGCACTTAATCATCTGGCAAGAGCTGGAAACACAAGGTTGGTCTTTGGTTCCCATTTTGAAAAGAAAAGTCAATGTTTTTCCCCACTTTTCTGATCCCACTTTACACTCCCCTCGCCGTTCTCCGTCCCACCAAGCCACTAGGATCATGAGCATCGTACCTGGAGCGAGCTTCTTTAACCCCGATTTGAGGTCCATTTTTGTCCATGCAAACAGGTGGGTTGTGGGACCAACTGAAATGAAAAAAACCGGCAGGCTATTGAGGCACTGAATGTAGACATATAATGTAAATACTGCAGCCAAGGCTCTCCTCCCAACCTGGGAGCTCCAGAGGCAATCGATTTCTAGTTCTGTATTCATTCAAAGTACAAGTGAGGAGGTCTGGACTTGCAGCTACTTGAAGATGGCCTTACCATAACTCTCCAAACGGTTTTCACAAGAAACACGGAAAATGCCATGTTTGCTCATTTTGGTTCAAAAAAACCCAACAATGAATGGCATTTGCCTCATGGAGACAGTGTCCATGTCTTTTAACCACTAACCCATTTTTTTCCGCATTTGCCACCCCCAACAGAATGGCACCAGGGGCAGCCACAAAATGTGGCACAGTTTGTTTCCAGAAGCTGATGCAGATCGTGGCCATCACTGGGTCTGAGCTCCACCAGAAAAAACTGCAAGCATGAACGCTCATGGTGATGCAGAGGACTCAGAGCAGCCAAGGAGCAGATGCTCCAGATTAACCAGGTTCATCGCTCTTGGAAGAAAACTGCTGACATGGCTTTGTTCTGATGCAAACAGAGACCCTGTTTGTCTCCTGAATACTTATTGGATTACAAATATATTTATGAATCAGTTGATTTGATTCAAACTGAAGCTTCTGAGTCTGGATCTCTCTCTCTAAGGCTTTTTGCTTCAGTTGTGGAAGGTTATTTAAAAGCTTCCTCGCAGTGAGCTGTGAGGATAAAAGGACGGCTTAAACCTACTTCATCAACAGGTGAAAGCAAAAAGCTGATTTTTCATCTAGCCCTAGCACACCTCCTGTCAACTTTTCTGTAGGAAGGACAATCTTTTCTCTGAGACCCCCTCAAAGACGGGCCTCGGTCTTATTAGATTTTGCAGATGGATCATCAAAGCCAGGCACTTGGCCGGTTTTCAACACCCAAGTGTTGAAGCTTTTTTGGTCCTGCCACCAGAACATGTCCTCATTGCTCTGAGACGCCGGCTGGCTCCTGTCGAGGACGGCAACCGTGGAGGAGGATGGTCACAGAATCACAGAATCTCAGAATGCTATGGGGTTGGAAGGAACCTCTGGAAATCATCCAGTGCAACCACCGGCCAGGGTCACCCAGAGTAGGTTGCACAGGATCATCTCCAGGCGGGTTTGGAATGTCTCCAGAGATGGAGACTCTAGACGGTCACACTGGAGTGGGCACCCAGGAGGAGGAACAGCCCCAGCCCCACAACATGGGGGCACTTCTTGGTTATCTATCATAGCGATGGACACCCAGCTGTTCCACCCACTCTTTTTTCTCTTTTTTTTTTTTATCCCTGTGGCACGTGCAACCGCATCTCTCAGTTCCTGGGCATGAGGTTAGGTCACCTTGCCTCCTGCCCCTACTTTCAGACCTTCTCCTACAGGGAGGATGGGGCTTGTTTTGCCCTGAGTCCTTCTGCTGATGCCCCGGAGCTTCCTGGCGTTTATCGCACCAGCAGAAAGGGGTTAATGCTGCTCATGGCTGCTGCGAGCTGCGCTTAACTCGAACAGTTTCTTAACTTGGGATCAAACACTGGTGAATCATCCTCTTTTTTTACTCTGTTTTAGAAACTAGATAATTTATATGGCTGTATCTTCATTGAATATTAATCTTTTTCTCAATAACACAGCACGTTTGAAAAACAGATTCAGAAATCAGCAGGATAAAAGGGTATATTTTCAGCAAAATTTAAATGAATTCTAATATTACTACAACTACCAGTTTTTTAGTAGTTACATTAAACAGCTTTTACAAATCCATAATAACACTCTATTCATTATTTGCACTTGTTGCATCTCACTGTATCTCTCTCCTTCCTCATGTATCTTCAACAGAAGTTCACAACATCTCCAGAAGTCTTTGAAGTCCTCAAAAATGTTTCTTATGACTTTTCTGCTTTCTGTTTACTTCGCAATTTTTAGGAGACTTTGTTCTAAATCCTCAATGCATCTTCGGAACCCTGTGCAACAACTTGTAAAAAGAAATAGGCAGGGTTTTTTGGAAGAAAATGAATTTTCTCTTGGATGTAGCATTGTGTATGGTGAGATAAAAGCAAAGGAAAGAAAAAGAAATTGCCTGAGGACAAAATCAGTGGGAGATCTAAGTAGTTCAGATGCTCAAATAAAACAGAAAAAAAGAAAAGTAGAGAAAGGGAGAAGATATCAGAGTTTTTTGTGCTGCTTTGGTAATCACCTGAAGTAAAATGTCTTTCTATGGCTGGTCTGTCTTCTCTTCTAGTTTTGAATCCTAGAATATATGGATTTTTTATTAAAACTCTCAAGTTCTAAACCTGTGTCTGCGGCAGGTTCATTTTTAAGTAGGTCGCTTCCTGCCAAAATCATTCTGCTGGAAAGAGTAAAAAAAAAAAAAGTGTGAAATGAATTTACAGAGATTGTTTTACAAAAGTAGCTGCCTAATCCCAGAAGGGCTATTTGGGCTGGAATTGGAGCGTGTGTCCTAAGGAGGGAGGTGACAGAGCTGCTGGTGGACGCCATGGAAACCAGGGACTTTTTTCTCAGGTCCTGTGTGAGGGTCTTTTACCTGTTTGGTTTCACTGTCTCGTCGTCATCCTTTCCCAATCACTCCACGCCAGCTTCTGAGCAACTCTAAAACCTCGCCACATCTGACGCAAGTGCTTTAACAAGCCAAGAGCTCAGCCTTCATCAGCAGAAGAGGAGGGGGGACACCGTCTTACAGCAAGTCCTGGGGGGCCACCTCCATACCCAAGGAAATCAAAGAAGCCTTCTCTCCCCCCCTCCCTGCAGCCTTCACTGCTTGATGCGAAGTCCCTGATACGGTGGGATTTATATTTAGATTATTTGCATCTGTTTCTTCTAGAATTCCTTTTGATGTGCATGATGAAAGACTCAAGAGCGTTTGGGAAGGGCTGGAGGACGGAGCAGGGGCATTACGCAGCCTTGGGTTGGGCTGAAGAGAAGGGACTCCCTGTTGAGTGTTTGGACCCTGGTTTCTGTGACCTGTGGTGCCCCAAAAGCCAGAGCACTATAATCCTCACCTCTCCTTTTTATACATTCACATCTCACCCCCTGCAATGACTTTGTTCCCGGATTCTCCCTCTGGTCAACGGAGACTGATGAGATGTTAACCTGGAAGTCTCCATGCCTTTGGGAGAGTCTTCACGTCTACCGGGCTTGGGTTCATCTTGAATGAGATCACTGGATCAGCCTGAGACACTTGCCAATCATGGCCCAATTAGCAATTCAGCCAATCTTAAAGGGGGAAATTAATTATTTGTAAGTTTGAGGTACAAAAGTAAGAAACGTTCAAATTAAGAATGTGGCAAAATCGAGCCTTTTAGGTAGACCTACATCACTGGGTCATCACTTGGCTAGCAAAGAGATCTTTCACTACTTCAAGGCTTCACACAGCAGAATGTGTCATTCCAAGTCCAAGACGTGTTCTGCTCACCACCCAGCCACGCTCACACCCGCGAACAGGCACCTCCCTTCCTGATGAATTCCTACCTTTTCTGCTCGCTTGCAGCAGTAAGAGGTGGGTCTTATCTAGGTTCACAGCATTCTCCAGTTAAGGCAAAATTGTCATATTTTAGCTAGTCAAGAGATCCATGAGGTCTCATCTCAGACTGATCGTTCAGGGAGAGGAGTGATAGGACGAAGGGTAACAGTTTTAAAGTGAAAGGGGGGAGATTGAGATGAGATGTGGGGAAGAACTTCTTTGCTGTGAGGGTGGTGAGAGCCTGGCCCAGGTTGCCCAGAGAAGCTGTGGCTGCCCCATCCCTGGAGGGGTTCAAGGGCAGGTTGGAGGGGGCTTGGAGCAACCTGGTCTGGTGGGAGGTGTCCCTGCCCAGGGCAGGGGGTGGCACTGGATGATCTTTAATGTCCCTTCCAACCCAAACCATTCTATGGTTCCATGATTAGGGGGCAAGACCATTAAGGCCCGTGCTCTGCCTCAGTGCTGAAGCCCACACAGATGCATTGTAGGATGTGCAGGCAAATATTTTGGGTAGTTTTTATTGGTTATGAAAGAGCACCCTGAATGGTTTCCCAGACAGCTGATTTTCCCAGGACATGCAGGATAATGAATTCAGGCAGAAACGATGGGTGAATTTGCAGCTGGGCTAACTCCCACATCCCCTGCCAGCCTGCAAGCCCGCTCGGCTCTCTGCCCCTGAAACTGCCTGTGCCTATGTGCATCTGCAACCAGGAGCGGGAGGGAGGAATGGCTATTACATCGTTGAGGTGGCCTGGTGCTTCCCTCCAAATGATGGAACCGTATCACGCGCATTGCATGTATTCCAAATTACGGATGAGAAATCTTTCTGAATTTTCATAGCTTATTACTATCGTTTTTCAATTTTTTAAAGAGATTTAGGTACATAAAAAAAACGAAGGGCTGCAACGTTTAAGTTTTAGCTGCTTATTAGAGATCCTAAAGGAATGAAATTCAGGTTCCTGCTTCTCCTGATCAACAGCAGGAAGAATTAGGTGCTTGAAAATGGAGTTCAAAAATCCAGTGAGACCACCTGGGGTTAGTTGGTAGAACATGTAGAGATCTCTTATCCTGCCCAGCTTCAAGTGAGGCATCTCATCGGCTGTTTGCTCTTCCCTGAAAGTGAAGACCCACAGCTGCCTTGCCGAAGGGCTGAGGGGAATTGCTGTGGGCTTTTCGAATGGCAGGAATGATGCCATGCATTTTAACTAATCTGAGAAGCAGATTACATGTAGATCTGCCATAACTGGTGTGCATTCACTGGGCAGTGCATAAAAGGTGATGCATATTGCTGAGTACTTTATTCTCAGGTTGAGAAAAGAAGGATGAAGGCACCAGTCTTCAGGTAAAGCTCTGTTTAGTGAAACTAGGCTGAAAGGTGATGTTGTTCTTAGCAGTGCTGGTCAGCTTCCTAGATACATCGGTACCTCCATTGCAGCACTTCTAATGCATATTTAAATAAAATTCTTCATTAATAATGTGAGGCTAATATAAGACTTACCCCAAACTAAAGATGTCTACTTTAAGGAAGTATGTTGAATTAAAGTCCTCCAGATGAAAGCCAGAGCGGTGGACAGTTTCCTCTTCATCTTAGAGCAAAGATGGTTTGTGCTCATAAAATGTTCACGTCTTTCCACATGAATGTGCTGATATATAATTCATAAAGATACTAGTTATGATATTTCCAAGTTTGAGTAGCTTACCCCAAGTTTTGTGCAGCAAACGAAGAGAAACATGTTAAATATATTTGGACACATCAAAGACAAAGATATTACTCATAGATCTGAGGTCTATTACCTCAGGACACATTACGTATTCTGTTTTTCATGTGTTCTCAAGTGTTTCATTAAACATTAGTAGTTTTCTCCACTTTTTATACTTTTCCCTTTATATTTTGCTTAAGAAAGATGGAACATGACAGCATTCACTTTCTGAGTCAAACTCTGTACTGTATTTTTTTATACTAACTTTTGAAAGCAAAGGTTTGTCTCTGGCAGGCTGTGATTTCATTACAGTTCCTTTATTAACATACAGCCGATCTCTACACACACAGTCAAGTGAATAACAGGGCAAACAAACATCAGGTGAACAAAAGCCTGTTCTCCCAAAAATGTCATTAAACATATTAGCTAAGGGCTAGACTAATTTTCCCATCACTATCATCATTACTTCTACTTTAAGGGCATTTTATCTCCTCTATACCTTTTTTAGAGAACAAACTACTTTGGTGTGACTTTTCACAGAAGTAAAGCAGTGATTGGGAGAGCATCCTCGGTCCAGACCATGAATAAGCATCGCTTTAATCCCCTTGATGTCAAGAAAAGCCATAAAATTATCTGGTGCCTTCTCTTAAACAGAGACAAGTCTGTAATTTTTTGCTGTAGCTGCACATGGAGAATGGAGGCTGGGATACTGCAAAAAATTCTGGGTCTTTCATGCTCTGGGGATCTTCACCAAATGCCATATTCCCTATGTGCTCCCAAGACCTGTGGAAACAGAGGTGACATCTGTGCCTGAGGAGCAGGAGGTGGCAACAGAATTAAAGCATGAAATTGTCATGAAGCAGCCACATGCAGCCTTATGGGCAAACAATTTCAAAGAATATTAGAATCATAGAATGGTTTGGGTTGGAAGGGACCTTAAAGCCCCCCAGTGCCACCCCCTGCCCTGGGCAGGGACACCTCCCACCAGACCAGGTTGCTCCAAGCCCCATCCAGCCTGGCCTTGAACCCCTCCAGGGATGGGGCAGCCACAGCTTCTCTGGGCAACCTGGGCCAGGCTCTCACCACCCTCACAGCCAAGAAGTTCTTCCCCACATCTCATCTCAATCTCCCCTCTTTCACTTTAAAACTGTTACCCCCCATCCTGTGGCAGTGAGGGGCAGTGAGTATTTTTTCCCCTTTGGGTTCGTGGTTTAGGCCACCTAAATGTTGGCCTCTAGTGATCAAGGCTGCTGTGAGATATTTACTCAAAAGGAAGGAACTCTTGCTTGTCCAGAGCTGCTGGTACAATCAAGAGAGAGAAACACTTATGGTGACTATTTCTTTGTACTCACAAGGGGAAAACAGATGATTTGGGTAGTTCATCACTGCCTAGTACAGAGTAATTCCATTCAAGTTGTAGATGGTCTGAATACAATGTAATATAGCAGTAGGGTAATATAAAAATAACGTATGTGATTTTTTTTTTCCCCTTTCTTTCCAAAAAGGAGCTATTATATTTCTAATTGCATAGAGCAATGGTACTTTTCTGGTTTCTTCAGGATCTATTATATGAATTTCCTGCTCTGTTCTCATCCTCTCCTTCTGAGCGGCTGCATTTTGCAGCTGAGCATTTAGAATGACTTTTTTTTTTTTTGCTTAGCTGACACTTCAGGGTGGGATTTGTCCTGCGGTAGGAGGGATGAGCTGCTTTCCCCAGGAGCCCAGAGTCTGTGTCTTGAGTCACCTTCTGATGCAGACTGTGACTTGCCACAGGACGTGCCACCCCTTACCCACAGCAGGAACCAATTTGCATCATTCCGTGGTTCCTCTTCACATCCCGGTGTTGGACACTTAAGTTTTGCTGTAAGGCAGGGCTGGTGGTATGTATCTGAACTCAGAAACCTGCCTGCGTCCCAAGCCCAGTAAGATAGACGTTGCCTACGTGAAGGTATTTTACCATAATTAAATATACGGACACAGTTACACACCATTAATCCTATCCCAGGGGTGCTTTAGGAATCTTACGGCAATCTGAATCAAGATCACGTTACCTATGGCATTAAAACACTGGAGAGCAACTGCATCTTCGGTTTTCAAAAGAGGAGAATCTCAAATTCCCATTTCCAGTGAAGGCTTCAGTGCCTGGCCAATTTGCCCGAGGAGCTGTAAAATAGGATTTTCAGGTTTCTGGAAGGAGAAGCAAGCTCAGAATTATATTTAAATCAGAGTAAACAGGAATGATGAGAATTTGATCCTGTTAGGTCTGAAACCTTAATCCTTCATATATTCCACTTGGGTTTGTTAGAAACTGGTGCTTTTCGGTACATTCATATTTTACATCACTCTGTCAGAAACTGTGGTTTTAGTCTAAGAAGAGTGTGTCTTGTAAAATAACCTTACGTGTGACACTTTCACACCTGATGTGTGACACTTTCACTAGAGATGTTTTTATACATTTCCCCAAAGTGCTGACGTGGACCGTCCTCCTAATCATTCATACAAGCAGGGGCTGGTGGATACTCTCACTGGGAAGGTTTTATTTGGATAGAGTAGGTAAAAAATGGAAAGAAAAAAAGAAAACTCTTGAAATGTCAAGCAGCTTGGTACCGTTAGGGGAACCGCGCATTGTTTTATGCGCTGTGGTAAGACATTATGAAACGATACAACAGAAGCACAAAATATGTTCAAGGGATTTTTCAACTTAAACAATCTGTCCCAGTGAAGAAAGATAACTGATCTTCAAAGCTGCATTTGCTGTTCCTAAAACATGTTGCAGCTTCCCCCTCTCAGTGACGAGCCGTGTCTAAGCTGTCAGTGTCACCGGGCTGTCTCAACTAACTGCAATCACTGCTCAAAGTTTGAGAGCAAAGAGGGAAAAACATCGCTCTCAAATAAATCTCTCAAGGGCGTATAGCGCTGCCAAGATCAGGAGTTGCTCAACAGAAATGGTCCTGTGAGACAAGAAAAAGGGACAGTTTCCAGACTGGTCCAAAAGCACCCGAGCTGCTTCTCCCTGTCTGAAATAATAGGAAAGATATGAGAACCCATTGCAAACGTGTTTATGGCATCTGCATTTTGAGACCCCACCTGGAGTTCTGCATCCACTTCTGGAGTCCTCAGCACAGGAAGGACATGGACCTGTTGGAATGGGACCAGAGGAGGCCACAGAGATGCTGGGAGGGCTGGAGCCCCTCTGCTGTGAGGACAGGCTGAGAGAGTTTGGGGGGGTTCATCCTGGAGAAGAAAAGGCTCCAGGGAGACCTTAGAGCCCCTTCCAGTCCCTCAAGGGGCTCCAGGAGAGATGGGGGGGGACTCTGGATCAGGGAGGGGAGCCACAGGACGAGGGGGAAGGGTTTGACGCTGAAAGAGGGGAGATGGAGATGAGATGTAGGGAAGAAGTTCTTTGATGTGAGGGTGGTGAGAGCCTGGCCCAGGTTGCCCCGAGAAGCTGTGGCTGCCCCATCCCTGGAGGGATTCAAGGCCAGGTTGGAGGGGGCTTGGAGCAACCTGGTCTGGTGGGAGGTGTCCCTGCCCAGGGCAAGGGGGTTGGAACTCAATGACCTTTAAGGTCCCTTCCAGCTCTAACCATTCTATGATTCTAAAGAAGATGCACAAAGGCATTAAGCAAGAAATTTTGGATTGAAGCCATGGAATTGTATTTGGAAATGGGAATGCAGAGTGCTGTTACACTGTTGTGATAACCCACAATGTGCCAAATGTGCCGGTATGGGGCATAAGGTTGTTTTATCCATGGTGAACTGAGTTTCTTTTAAAGAGGATTTAAATTTGGGGGTCAAGCAGGTCTTTTCTCCCCTTTCCTCCACCTCTACCACTACCAAAAAATCAGTCTTTTGCTTTGGTTGAATGATTCCCTCCATACCAACATTTTATCTGTAGAATTTAATTCTCTTTACCAGTTTTGGATCAGCATTGATATTTCAAAGTAAAATAATATGCAGGATAATTTATTTATTAACTAACTCATTCTTTAATTAATTCAGGATTTCTCAGCTTTTGAATTACTAAAACAATAGGGAAAAAAAGAAGATAAATGCTTTCTTATTAAATTGGTTAAAAGACTTACTTTTCATATGTAAAACAAAAATGCTTTTATGTTAGCAGGTCTGTTATCTTGTCAATGAACGAAGGATTTACATGCCTAATATTCCTTTCTGCTCATAAAAGAATAGATCATATGAAGAATGTGATTTGGAATGAGTAATAATTTATTAGTTCAATGTAGGCTTTATCTCAGCTTCCAAGGAAATAAGGCTTATATCATCATGATGTCTCTGAGTTTCTTCCCCAGTCCGTTCGCCCACTGTGAAGGTTTTCCAATGCCATAGTCACAATTCCAACCAAACCTGGTAAAAGTATCAACCTCCAAAAGTTTTTTCCTCAAATTTCAGGAAAATAGAATGCCTCTTGTAACAGCAGAGCTGAAGCTACTGCTCTCCACTGGAGAGAAGGCCACAGAATATGGCTGTAGAAAACTAAAATAAGGTAGACCCTAAAGAAACCAAATTTGTGTATTTGCCTGCTCACTGAACAGCTTGTCTACTTGAAGTTATCCATATTTTGTCTTTGGACCCCAGACTGCCCCTTATTTATACGTACAACAGAAATATATGCAGAGCCTTTGCTGTCTGGTTTGAAGCCTTGGAACTGATCATGATGTGTGGTGCTTGGGGGCGTTCCAGGTGGGTGGTGGGCAGAGGATCTGGTAATTTTTCAGGTTGTAAGAGCTAATCAAAGTGGAGATGATAGCGGTCCTCTGTAGAGTTGTCTATGGACTGGTTTTTCACCACCTCTCCGAGTACCAGAAGAAGGAGACATTATAGATTCATAGAATGGTTCAGATTGGAAGGGACCTTAAAGATCATCAAGTTCCAACCCCCCTTCCCTGGGCAGGGACACCTCCCACTAGACCAGGTTGCTCCAAGCCCTGTCCAGCCTGGTCTTGGGGGCAGCCAGCAGGAGGAAAGTTCTCAAGGAGGTACTCAGCACAGGGGCAAGTTGTGAAGCTCTTTCCCTGGGATGCTGTGGATGCTAAAAGCATTTCCTGGGTTCATTAACCCAAGAAAAAAAACTCATTAAGAGCTTCCTGGCTCAGGAAGTCATTGAAATTTACGTTTAGGGGGAGAGGAAGTGTTCAGAAGTGTTGCTACCAGTTCTCTCCATTTGTGTACTCTTTGTTATCTGCTTCTGTGCCTTCCATTTGTCTTATTCAAATTTGCTCTACATTAGTTACAATAGCATATATTTACTGATAATTTACTGCTTTCAAAAGACACACCTCTTTAGACTCATTTAGTCACACTCAAAATAATGATTTTACATAAGACATCTGAGGGGTCTAGGTGTCACCCCAGGGACAGCAGCTGCCCTTCCTTACATGCTAGAGGCAGGACATCCATTTTTGCACCATCAGCTTCTTCTAAATTCTCGAACTCTTCTCCTGTCTTTCTAAGTGACACATTGTTCGTTGCACTCTTTGGGAGAGGTGATCAGGGTATGCTTCCTTCTCAGAAGGGTGCCTGTGTTCCGAGCACAATCCAGGGAGCCTACAGCACTTGTACCTCTTGTAAGACATGTCACCAGGAGAAAAGGGGATGATGAAAGGCTGAAAATACGGATTAACCTTTCCTCAGCTGATTTGAGCACCTCTTTCACCATGCACTGCTCATTCCTGTGTTCCTCAGACTGGTCCCAGACGCAGACAGGGAACTGATGATGCATGACTTGAAGGATGCACCAGGAGCTGAGGTGCCACAGTGACTTCTCATGGAGCTTCAGCACCTTCTGCTGGTGTTCCTCTCAATTATTTTTAGTATTAGTCTCTCACAGGAAGAGAGTGAATGTGTCCCACTTAACCACAAATGGTGAGACTGAATTTCCTGCCTTTGGGAAAATTACAGATCAGCACTCTAGGAATGTGAGGGATGAGCCTCACCCTGGGAAACCTGATCAGGACGTCCTCCTTCCATGCTGGGTAACTACTGAAGGAAGGATATTGGAATGGGATGTGTCTTTGGCTTAACCCAGTGTGGGTGCTCTTCAGATTTTGTGTTCGGATTTTGGGATCTGGACACAGAGTACTAATTGTGGAAGCCATCTCCATTGCTGCATCTGCACCTCAGATTATATGAGAGGTTTGGGGACTTTTTTGATAGCTTACCAGAGCATTGCCAGCCCGGTTGCAACTGGGAATACATCTGCTCTCCATACATCAAGGTACCAAACCAGCAGAAGGAAACAATGCAGTTTTCATTGGTGTTCTCTAAAATAAAATGTCATACTGTATCTGAGAGCTTGAACCTAACCATTTAGGCAATCACTGAATGCCACACTGTGAGGTATATCAAGTACATGAGAAGTAGCTATCCAGACAGATAGAAAAGGGTAAGTGGAAAGGTATCCTGTATTTATGGAAGCAGTCCTTGGCAACGATTATAACTGCTCAAATAGTGCATATGAGAGTGGTGGAAAACACTAGACTGAACTTTTCATTACTTTTCATTTGATTGCCTTTATGCCTCTTCACTTTCCTGTCTGCAAGTAGGTTTTTGAGCCCAGGGAATCACTAGGGATGAATCCTCTGCGTCTAGCCCGAAGGACTTGCACTTCTAAGCACATATATATATATATATACGTAAGCAATTGCATACATATGAGTCTGGAAGGCTTATCCTTCCATAAGAATAAAAATATTTGTCATTTACCATTCGTATTCTCCATACTAAAAAGTTTCGTTCATCCAGATAAAATTATGCAAACATCCCCTAGCTCAGGTTCTATCCTAATTAAATTAGCCTAATTTAAGAAATTCTTAAGCATACTAGCTAAGTGGGTTATTGGGCTAGTCAGGCAGAGAAGAATCTTCTCTTTCTTTGGCAAATAGACATTAAAAAATACAACCACTTTTGACCTTTCTTTCTCTCATACAGAAAGTTGTGCCCCCACAGAAATGAGCTGTGTACAAATAATGATTAATGGTCATAATATGTAGAGAGTAGTGTTAGTCATAATCACATTAGGCAGTCAAATAAAGCTTAAATAAAATCTCGAAGCATTTTTCCAACTCTTGAAAGTGAAACTGTACAAAGAATGTTAATACCTCTTGGACATGGTTTTATACTGCGCAGCGTAACTCTGAATGTGATGAGGGAAAGGTGACTTTGAGAGGTTTTCCCCTGATTTCTCCCCATTGCTGAGCAGCAGGGAGTGGAGCGGGCAGATGTGCTTGTGAGGCCTCACTGTGAGGATGAACTTACTGCCATGGAGATGGTTGCAGATGAGCAAAAGGACAAGAACAAGACTAGTACTGTTTGGAGAGGAAAAGCATCGTGAACTGGAATAGCAACTAGAGCTTGATGGGAAAACAAATGAGAATTACTTGGTATTTTAGAAATGAGATCCTGTGTAGTAATATTATGTAAAGATAAACAGGTACAGATATTTTCTGTTTAAGGTATTAGGCTAATCATGAGATTCTATCAAAGAGCAATGCCTAGATGGACACGTTTTCCCCCTTACATATATATACACATAGATACAAACACACAAACACACTCATGGTCACACCGGGCCCAGTGTCTCACCACCCTCACAGGCAAGAATTTCTTTCTAGTATTTAATCTAAATCTCCCCTCTTTCAATTGAAAACCATTATCCCTCATCCTATCACTACATTCCCTCAAAAAGAGTCCATCCCCATCTTTCCTGGAGCCCCTTTAGGTACTGGAAGGCCATTATAAAGTCTCCCTGGAGCCTTCTCTTCTCCAGGCTGAACAACCCTAGCTCTCTCAGCCTGTCTTCATAGGAAAGGTACTCCATCCCTCTGATCATCTTCATGGCCCTCTGCTGGACCCGTTCCAACAGGTCCATGTCCTTCCTGTGTTGAGGACCCCAGAGCTGGACACAGTACTCCAGGTGGGGTCTCATGAGAGCAGAGGGGTAGAATCACCTCCCTTAACCTGCTGGCCATGCTGAAGGTGTCCTCACCTTCCCCGATAAGAAACAGATAAATGGAAAACCTGGGCTGGGGGCAGACATACCGGAAAACTCTGAGAAGTTTTAAACCAATGGAAAACAAAGTTTTACAATGGGAAGTGGCAGGGAAAGTGAAACATAAGTGCTACCATCTGCACTACTTTGAGCATAAAAGTACAAGATGTACGTCTGGGGCTGCCAAGGGTTCAGCAGCTACAGCCTCCTCCAAAAGCCCTGAAACGCAGCCCTGATGGTGGAAGTAAGACAGCCTTTGGCAGACAGAGCCATGCTCAAAACTCAGAAATGGAACCACCTCCTGTGTTTTGGATGGAAGTGTTTGTCAAAATACTGCTTTATTGTAGCAGCAGCGGAGGCTGGGGCTGTTGCTTAAACCCCCATCAAAACACCGAAGGGTGAAATATATATACATATATACTTGCTGGGGAAAGAGCACAAGTCACAACCAAATATACTGTCTTTTCCACATCGTTAATATTGATAGTTTTACACCTCCTAACACCACTCACAACCGAAGCGGCCACTCACCAGGCTCTATCAATATTCATAACAGCAAGGCAAGTAACACAACTCGTAACTGCTGCCTAGTCCCAATACTTCATTAATATTTACAGCTCCATAGGTGATTTAGCTAACTTCTATAATTTCACAGTATTGCGATACTGAGGTTAACTTACACTGTAGCTTTTCAGGCTAAGTAGAATCTTAAAATTAAAGCCCAGATATGGGTTAATGTTCCTATCTGCAATAACTTACATTCACGTAGTATTTAGCCTTCTAATTCATCTTGTATGGAATAAAGATTTTTTATTTGCAGCATAAAGACTCTTTGCAAAGTAAAATTGAAGCAAAGTCATGTCCGTGGCCTGCTATGGCAGCAAGACCTTTTCCCAGAAACCATCAGCATTTTCGTTATGAGTCCAAGTGTACTTAGGAGATGCTGCAGACCAGATTGTGTTGGCATAATAGAGTAATAAATTACTCTGCTTAATTAATATTTGATACAAACTTTAATGACCTACTAGAGGTCATCCTGTGTATCTTTATTTAATAGATATTTAGTCTGAACTAGTCCCTCTGTACTCAGTGTGGGTAACCTGGCACCTCCAGCGGACGATTCACGCCCTCTACCCAAATGCTGTTTAATTCCCTCCTCAAAAATTAAAGACTCCGTTTCTCAGCTACGTGAGGGAGTTGTAAGAATGACTGGAGGGGATCTGGGATGCAGATTTGGGGACAGCCATGGCTCATGCGACAGCAAAGTGCATTTTCTTATTTACCAAATTTTTACCTCTATGCATTTCTGGTGTCCTAAAAGTGGTTGACAATTATCTTACATATAGACCAATGTGGTAATAAGCAAATGTCTTCTTAATTGTTTCAGATTAACAAAGTGAGCAATGGAGCTCTGTTTCATATTCTTGCTCTTCCTATAAGCCGTGGTGTGTTTTGTTGTCCTGCCACACTTGTTTAAAACTCAAGGGTCATTTCTGTGACAACAATAATTCCCACCTGTTATAATATGGGTGGAAGTGCATTATTGAGATACACATATACATTGCTCCTCCTGAAGGTTTCCCTCTCTGACCTGCCTGGTCAGCTCAACTTTTGCTTTTTCTTGGTATGCTGCACCTTGTTTCTCCTCCTGCATGTGTGAGGAACAGGAGAAGGAAGATAGCTTATGTTTTACATAATTTTTATCATCAGATATCTCCCAGTTGATTCCGGTGAAACAACCAATCTCCCCCTTAAAGAGAGTGTTTAAAGACCTATTTATCTGACCTCCCTGCTCCATTCTGAAAATGCAAGAAAAAACCAGCAAGGAGTTGAGAGGAGAAGGCTGGACTGAAGTTGAATTAAAATTTTCTCATCAGAAACCAGGATTTTAAGTTCTGTCGGTAGTTATTCAGGCTCACCCTGGTGATATGCCATTACAACTTCATGTAGCTCGGAGCTAAAACTACCCCGAAGGCTGGGAGGAATAGGGGCCAGGCTTTTTATTACAGAGCCAAGAGTTACATTAGAGGTGTAAGCATTATTTTATAGTAGCTATATAAAGACCTAACTGCCAGCGATTAATATGCATGAAGAATGTGTGTACAGTTTGCGTGTCTGAGGAATAATAGAGTCTCTCACCGTCTTGTTCAGCTTTGCATCTTTACACTGCAAAGTGGCACACTGTTAAGGTCATATGTGCCTTTGTTGCATCCCTGAGTCTATCCTGGGCTAATCCTTTATTCTGTTGATAGCCTGTTTCCAAATCTACGAGCATCTCCTCCCAAAGATGTTTGCATAATGCGGTGTGTGTGTGTGCGCACAAGGAAAAGGAAGCAGGTGACTTGTGTTCAGTACAATAACTGTTTTGTGCTTGAATTGGTTATCACTAAGTGGTGCTTGAGTATAACTTAGCAAGGTATGTGTCACCATCTCTGGCAATTTCAAATAATTTCAAAATATTTTTCAGACCCTGAAAACGTGTAACTTGTTGTAAAAGTTCCTATTTCCTACCTTTCAATCTTTTGAAAAGCATAGACAGAAACTAAAAAAAAAAATATCTAGTTTCAAGATACTTCAAAATAAGCCATGGAGCACAAAAGAAACTGAGCAGAAAAACCACCATGCTAGCGCAATCTCTCCTTCTCTAATAATCAATAAAACCCAGTGTTTTTTCAGTTTTCAAGAGTGGAAAGAGATATCTCCTCTTTATATCATTTAGAAAATACAGTTCCAGTTTGGCTCCAGTGTAGTACTGTGCCTGCTGGTTTTTTTGGTTAAGCAATTTCATCCATCTTTCTTTGAGAGGAACAACCAACAGGGAGTTAAGCTTTCAAGTTTTAGCTATTAATTGCATGCACAAAACCTTTACAGTGCTATTGATTGCCCCACAGTACGTGTAAAGCCACAGCAATGAAGCTGCTGCATTTCAGAATCAATTCAAGGGTCTAAATTCTCATATTTAGAGGTTGGAGATGCTGTTAACGGGGCAAAATGCAGTTGATAGACCGGTCATGCCCCTTTCCCCACAGGTAGACAAGGCTTTGGGCAACCTGGTCTAGTGGCAGGTGTCCCTGCCCAGGGCAAGGGATTGGAACTGGATGGTCTTTAAGGTCCCTTCCAACCCAAACCATTCTATGATTTTCAGCACATCTGGTGCTTCCTGCTTACCTCAACACTCATCTCTTATCGGTGACCACTCCCCAAATTTGCCCAATTGCCTTCCATCTTTACGTGATGCGAGTTGTCAAATCCTGCAGTAGCGTAATGATGTTTAAGCTGCCAGGCACTTTATGGTGCTGATATATTATTATGCATAAAATTAGCTAACGATGCAGAATCTACTAGTGTTCATCCTTTTATACCCTCTTGCTTTCAAACTGGTANTTTCTAAAAAGGGAGTTTCAGGGCACTACATAACCTTATAGTAGAACAAGTATTCTATTCTATTCCAAGTGCCTGGTACTTAACTGAGAAGACAGAAGGACTGAGATGGGGGAAGTAGACAAATGACTATGCAGGTTTAAATGTGAGGAACAAATGGGATTTCTCAGCTCATGCTTGCTCTCCACTCACTTGGGCAGAGGGGTTCAGTGGGTCCTGAGGTGCGTATAGGGGTGGTACAGCACCCTGCTGTGCTGATGGTGCATCCCTGTCCCAGCCTTACATAGAGACATGTAAACATATGTAAACCTCAGGGGAAGGCTCAGAATTACGTGGTTCTGTTCCACAAATTAACACTTACATCAAAAGAAGTTTTAACCATCCGCTGAAGTAGTTTTAACCTCTCTTTGAGCTGCTGCTCAGCCTGAGTGTCTGCCCCAAACTCTGTTTTGTTTGTTTTATCCCTTCACTTATTCTAGAGGGGGGAACCCTGAAGGGCGACGGAGCATATGCTGAGGGTGGAGTTAAAGTGGGGAAAAAGGAGCTTTTTCCTCAAAATGATTGTTTGAAGACTCTCCCAAGGCAAGTACCATCAGCTACAAGTGTCAATGAAATTAAGAAATGTATCGGGGGAGTGGTGGAGAACATTGAACATTTCTGGCCACATCTGCTAAATGGCTCTGCCCATAGGCAACAGATAGCACCAGAGACAAACAGGAAGAATTATTCTTCAATCTACAAGCAAACAAGTTGCACAACGCAAAATACATCCCTTGATATCAGGAGAAGAAGGCTCTTGGATGTAATGATTAATTTTAGCTCTTCTAAGTGCTGAGGGAATTGCATACGTTACATGAACCATCAGGAACACCCATGCAGTCTTGTGCACTTGGGTCCCAACTCACATCACCACCCAGGACCTGCGCTGTGGTCTCCATCTGGGTCTGAAGTGAAGTGAGAGCAAAGTCTTGGTGTTGTGGTGCAGCTGAAATTTTATTGTGGACTGAGTCTCTGAACTCAGAGAACCAAAACCACCGTTTTGGATGGCTTGATCTGCAGTTTAAGCTTAACATTGCACCTCCTCGGTCCATCACACAACATGACATGCCTGGGGGAGGTCATAACAGGAGAGCAGAAGCTTGAGAGGTGTGTAACTGGCATATTGGCTCTGCTGACATGACTACCACATGCCCAGCGAGGCCAGGATGTCACTCCCAGTTGCTCTGTTTTGCCTTGCATCTCAGGGTCTAAATACATTGCAGACTTCCCCAACAACCTATCAGAAAGCAAAGCAAGTGTCTAATGTGGGTTTGGGGCTGGAGATGAGAGGGACCACGAGCATACCATCAACTAGACCAACACACCAGTGGACCAGTGCCTGAGCAGGTCACCAGCCCCTGTGGCCAGAGGAAAATGGACAACCTGTTGGAGCCTGGAGTCTCCCTGCTACTCCAATCGCCATGAGCACACAGCACAAAGCTTGGGGAGGGGAGGGGCGACTGCTCATAATAAAGAATTTTGAGGTATTTAATGAGCTTGAGAGGTTTTCTTGGGGGATAATTTATCCTCTCTCACCTCTCCTGTTTACTTCCAAATGGTATCTTAATTACTTTTCTCCTCCTTGTCCCTCAATTAAAGCCTCTCTTCATTTTTGCCTTTATTTTCAGCACATGACTTAATTTTCCTGATTTGCTCCTTAATTAATGATCTGGCACTTTTTGCCTTCTCCAAACTCACTGCATTGAAAACTGTCCCTTAACTACTGTTTCTTGCGAGCGGGAAAATGAAATTTGTTTGCTCCAGACAAAATTAATTTGACTCTTCGCTTAGTTTCCTCTCTTCTAATGAAGCCAACACAAGTTAAATCATTGACTGCATAAAATGGTTTTCTGGGATCAGATACCCCTTCTTCTTCTGTCATTTTTGACAGTGCAGGTACATTAAAGTTAGTTCTCTTCTGCTAACAGTATTTTTCTGCAGGAGTAATCAGTACCTGCAATAATAGTTTGTGGGATTTAAACAATAGTAGTATTTTCTACATTTTTTCACAGATCTACAATTTTCCCAGTCTTTTTTTCTGTGGATGTCCTCTTGGCTATGTGCAGCAGATGTACATATAACTCTTGAATAACAAAGTGAGACAAACATGTAATATATACGCTCACTGAAAAACCAACAGTGTAGAAAAAAAGGGAATGTGCTCATTAGCATGGCTTTTAAGCAAATGTAATTTATTCACTTCCTTATAGGTCTGAATCATTTATTTGCTGTGATTTTTTTCAAGTAGCACTCTATTTCTAGCTGTTAGCCATATAGTTGATTTGTGAGTAGGTGAAGGTGGATGTGATGCCTACTGCTTATTTTCCAATTATGCTTAAAATATCATCACGTGGAGAATACTAGATTTTGGGTTTCCCACAGGCAGAGCCTGGCCCACAGCCGGGAGCAGATTGCCCCAAGACAGTTCCCTCTCCATCCTTCTGTAGTACAAACCCACCCTGTCCCAGGTCTTTCTGCATCATGACGTGGGGCTGCTCCTTTCCTTCTAACCCAAACTATTCTATGATTCTGTGATTGTCCTTTATATTTCAGTTCTTTGGTATATTTGCCAATAGAGCTGCTAAACAACTACAGTCCTTGAAGTGCATTTTACACATTGGTCTTACCAGTTGCTTAATACCTCTCAGCCTCCCCAAGGGGTATTTCTGTGCCTACTAAGGTGCATGTTTGCCATATAGTTTAATTTAGCATTAATGGAACAGTATAAAAAATATGGCATTAACAGCTTTATGAATATTCATGGTAAAGTCATGTAGCGAGTATTGGTAACGTGTTATTCTCTTCTGTGAGTGCTTTAATGACTTGCTGCTTTATTGATGCAAACAGTTGCAACCCCTGGGTGTTTTGCAAATATTAGCATGCATGTCACCCTGTCCTCCAGAACAGTAATTAGAGTCATGTCCCACTCTAGATTTGCCTTTTAAAAAGACATCCATTTGGAGGCAAAAACACATAACTGGGATAAGTCATTGAGATGCTGTACTTAAAATCCATTAAATACTAAGCAGTCACTACTCTACAGTCTGTAAACAGACAAACAGTCTGTAAACTAGAAAATAGCGAACCACCTGAAATCAGGCCCAGTTCACAGAGAAATTCACAAGGAGGAATACAACGATTCTTCAGGTGATTTATTTGAAAAGGAAAAGAATTAATCAAACCATGTGCCAACGAGTATGCAAGTCATTCACAAAATGCCTGGGAACTATTTTAACTACCAGGAACGTGGCAGAACCACCCCGCTGAACCCTGTTGCCTCTTCAGGTTTGGTCATAATCAGACCAGCAGCACTTAGAATTTCCACATCTCATGATTTCCACATCCACATTGAAATACAATTCTGGGGATCAGAGAAATATTTTTGAGATGTGGAATTAAGGTGCTCACTAAGCCAATCTCCAGATTTAATGAAGGTGTAGGAACATCTGCTAGTGTTGGTGATTTTCAGAGTTCAAGCTTATAAATTTGGTTCACCATAATAAAAATAATCTCGGCTGGAATATGCTGAATCCAGGAATAATCGATCACAAAACTGCAGTCTTTTCATAAGGAACCATTTAGAAAATTCAGTCAATTTAAAAAGAACTTCTGATGCTTGCCAATGATGTGCATTGACAGAAAGGAAAAAAAAAAAGAAAAAGGTTCTAATAAGATTTCCAGCCAAAGTGCTGATTTCTCATCCAAATCTATGACGTCGGTAAGTCCAATAAAGCTCTTTCAGTGGATGGATAGTCTATATGGCTCTTCTTAGAGAATAAGACATGTTTAACAACAGTAATGAATGCCCAAAATACAACATTAGTTACCATATTAAAAAAAAAGTCATATAATTCCCCAATCTGCAGAATCCTGTGAATTACCCTCTTCTGCAACTTCATACAGTTCTTTAGCTCTGTTCTCTATGTTTAATAGCAAACTACAATTTTTAGTCAGCTTCTTGCTGTGATAGAAGGAACTGTTAGATCATTGTATTGCTCCAGAGCAGATAAAATTGCTGTTGCTTATGGAAAATGGCATATGATTCATCTGGTTAAACAGTCAGCTGATCAGCTGGGAAAATAAATACAATAGAACAAAATATACCATTAGACCAAACCATGTATCGTTATTACTGTTTTCTTACTAAAAGAGGGATACAGGCATCAATGAAAGCTCAAGAACGTAGAAGAAATTGTACAGACATCAAGTAAAAAAAAGTTTTTGCCCCAAAATTCTATTAATCTTAGTCTCATTCTCCAATGGGATGCCCCAAATTGTGGCATAAACCCCATCCCCTTCTGTATACTCATCTCAATGAAGCAAAATCATAGTCACAGCGTCAGGCCAATGTATGTCCTCCAGCTGTACCCCACTGACCCACACTCAGAGCCCCAGAACTGTCCTTACAGACACCTAAAGCAATCCCACACGTTCATACCGTGCCCCCCTGTGGGTCTGGCTCCGTGTCCTGAGCTGGAAACAAAAGTCCCAACGTTGGCATGATCCTTGTGGTGGATGTTGCACTGGGACAACCACCCTTCCTGTGACATAAGTCATGTGGGAGGCAGCTCCTCATAGAATGATCTAGTGAGCATCAGTGTCTGCCAGGGAAGTCACCGCCAAGCTGCGAATTGTCTGCCACCACAGCCATCACATAACCTTTTTGAGGTGATTTCTGTTCTACCAACAGTAGACTCGCTATAGCTTGGGATCCTCTGCTGCTGACAGAGGCAGTACCATGGCCTTACACGGAGAACTTCTTTCCTTCCTGTAGCCTTATAGAATAAAGAGGAAATTTTGTCCACTGTAAAAACAGGGGGGCAGAAGTCCTGGTTGAACCTGGCAGTTTCATGAATAAATTCATTGTAGCTCTGAGAGTAGGCTTGCAGCAGGGACTTGCAGTTTTCCTTCAGTTTTCATTGTCCCATCCCAGTCCCTGATGCTAGCAGTGGTACAAATCTTTTAGGGATTACCATCAGATGATCTCACAATGTGATATTTAAAGTGAAATGTGGCAAATAATTCCAGACTTGTCCTCATATGTACTATGAGCATAAAAAGAACTAGTTCAGCACGAGTTTCCCTCTCAAGATGAGAGCTGGATAGAGAGGCAGATCCTCATCAGTAAAAATCCCTTGGTGTGCCCTAAAATGACTCACGGATGCAAGAACTTGTGCCTTTGTGTGAAGAAATTGTCTTCAGAACCTAATTTGGCTTCATCCTTCCAGCAGAGAGAGAAGCAGACCTGCAGCGATGGGAACAATGGCTGCACTGCAGAAAACGACTGCCGAGAAGTGAAGCTGGCCCTGGGAAGGTTTTAGGAATCAAAATAGGAAAACAGAGTGTGTGTGGGCTCAGCATGTGTAGCAAATACAGAAACCTGCACAACTAAAATGTCTTCCCTAAAGTGGTCCTTCTTGTGGACTCTTTGACTCGCTGTTTGTTAGCTGGGCAATTCAGAGCTACTTACAAGAAATCTCAGCATTAGCTGAGAAAAATGTTACCTGCCTTGTAGCTTTCTTTTCTTGCTGAAGGGGAAAAGATTGCCTCTTGAATGGGGAGGAGCAGTGACAAAGTACCGACTGGGACAGAAATCTTGCTTTTGCCGGACATCTTGGCTCAGACTGAGAGAGTCAGGAGTGTTCAGCCTGGAGAAGAGAAGGCTCCGGGGAGACCTTAGAGCCCCTTCCAGTCCCTCAAGGGGCTCCAGGAGAGATCCGGAGGGACTCTGGATCAGGGAGGGGAGCCATAGGATGAGGGGGAAGGGTTTGACACTGAAAGAGGGGAGATGGAGATGAGATGTGGGGAAGAAGTTCTTTGTTGTGAGGGTGGCGAGAGCCTGGCCCAGGTTGTCCAGAGAAGCTGTGGCTGCCCGATCCCTGGAGGGGTTCAAGGCCAGGTTGTTTGGGGCTTGGAGCAACCTGGTCTGGTGGGAGGTGTCCCCGCCGAGGGCAGGGGGGGTTGTAACTGGATGATCTTTAAGGTCTCTTCCAACCCGAATAATTCTATGATTCTGTGGCTTGTATGCTCTTGTTTACAAGAAACAGCGTATCTTCGCTCTGTGCTTTCCATCCCACTTGGATGTCTTCTCACCCCTTCTTACAGATATGCAGAGTCCTCAGTCTCTCTGTAATTGCTATACTCCGTGCAGTATACGCTGTTCGGGAAAGAAGATGTATTCAGTAAACATTGGCGTAATGAAGCCTTCTTTCTTTGCTTGTCCACCGGGGAAGAAGAAGTGGCGCTTGGAGGATTGCAGCAATTTTATCTCGGAGAGCTTTTTAAAAGCATTTTTTTCTTATTCTATGAAAAATGGTTTCACGATGGGGGAGATCAGGGCAGACTCTTGCCATACACTGCGGTAGCTCAGAACTTTGCTTACTCATTCTGAAGGTGATATTACCAAATTGAGGCCAAAATGTTTTGCTTTTCATTTTTTTAAAGACAATTTTTTGCAGCGCTGCCATCAAAACATTGCAGCGCCAAGTGAGACAGCACCTTGAAAAGAAAAGCTGCTACTGAGCTGCTTGACGAAGAAAGCAGAAAAGCCAATAATGCTGGGAAAGGATTTTAATTTTAATTTTGGGGACTCATAATGAAACACAGATGAAATGTGTTTTTGGAAAATGATTGCAGGTTTGTCAGCGAAAATCCTCAGAGGTGAAATCCTCAGAGGTTTTAATTTTATAATTTAAATGGCCCAGATTTTATATTAATAAAAACTCTTTCATTATCACATGTACCCATGTGATAAAACTGGTTAAACTAATCTTAACAAACAAAGAAAAACAGGTAGCGGCTCTAATTTATGTCAATTCACATTTGCAAAACTCTTGTCAACCTGACTGGAACATTTACTTCAGCTGTCTGAAGAGAGAATCAGATCTTTGAATTTACTCTAAATGTATAAATCTGATCAACTAGTTCCGTTAAACAGCAAATTGGATTGAGAATATGTGGATTACAGCTGTACTGGAAATAGAGAATTAAAAAGAAATCTCTCAAGGGAAGCGGACTTGAATAGCTCTGAGTGCTTCCTTCAAATAATCATTTTCAGGGTTTCTGGAGAGATTTTGTTGGTCGTTGTATCTCTATCCTGAAAGGAATGATGATGCCCGAAATAGCATGACCTCAGTATTACGCAATGAAGTGCTGTAGTTCGTTAAATGGTAGAGGACAGGGATAACTTCTTTCATTCACTTTAATGCAAAAAGCTTAAAGCAGAAGTGTTTAAACACTTTGAAGGACAGAAATTTACTATATTGCAAAATACTGAAGGTGTTCCAAAGCAGTTAAATGGTTGGTTGTGAAACCTTTAATAATATGGACGTTTTCACCGTGACAAGCACCGATGTGGTAATACATGAGTAACTCACCCATCTTTAGAGGCACAACTTACTGGCCTTGTGCAATGAAGAAGCAGATGGGAAGTGTTTTAAAAGTCAGTTGATTGACTCTGACTGGAGCAGTAAGAAGCTTCAATTTAGCTGTGAGCTCTGCAATTATAATGCCTTGCATCAGCTGTCCAATGGGTCACTGTGCATGGTTATCCCTAGACTGGAGAAGTTCCCTGTGCTAATTTTTCAAGAGTTTCAAGGTCTAGATCCTCAAAGAAACTTCACTGTTGACCTGATTTTAGGTGGCTCAATGAGAGCATTAGCATGTGTCCTGCTGAGCCCAGCCCAGAGTACCCTCTAATCTCTGCTAGAGATGTGGGGATCTGGATGTCCTGAGGGGGACAAACCTGATTCTCAATCATAGAATCATAGAATGGTTTGGGTTGGAAGGGACCTTAAAGATCATCTGGGTCCAACCCCCCTGCCCTGGGCACGGACACCTCCCACCAGACCAGGTTGCTCCAAGCCCCAAACAACCTGGCCTTGAACCCCTCCAGGGATGGGGCAGCCACAGACTCTTTGGGCAACCTGGGCCAGGCTCTCACCACCCTCACAGCAAAGAACTTCTTCCCCACATCTCATCAAAATCTCCCCTCTTTCAGTGTCAAACCCTTCCCCCTCGTCCTGTGGCTCCCCTCCCTGATCCAGAGTCCCTCCCCATCTCTCCTGGAGCCCCTTGAGGGACTGGAAGGGGCTCTAAGGTCTCCCTGGAGCCTTCTCTTCTCCAGGTTGAACCCCCAAACTCTCTCAGCCTGTCCTCACAGCAGAGGGGCTCCAGCACTCTGATCATCTGCGATTGATTCATCAATGGCTGAGCAATAGCTGAAGGGGAAGGAGCACCAGAGAAGTGTTGATGCGGAGCAGGACAGGGCACCTGGCACCTCTTTTGTGGGGACAGGCTGATGTGGGGTCCCTGCTGCTCAGGTGGATGAGAGGCCTTCCTCCTGCTCTTCCTCCTCCTTTCTGGCTGGAGAAAGGAAGGCAAGATTACGTCTCCATGGGGATGCAGAGTGATTTACAGGGCTTCATGCATTCATGTGAGGAGGACACAGTCCCAACAAGAGATATATTGATCTTTCATCCCCGCAGATTTTCTTCTTGTTCAATTAGTTTAAATGCAGATAGCACTTCTCCCTGATAAGTCTTAGACTTCATCTTCAAAATATGACATCATTGCTGCAATATTTTAACATGAGAATAACTGAGATAGATAGATAGATAGATAGATGAGGGCTTCAATAAACTATGACATGATATTGTGCAGGGATACCCGCAGGTATCTGTTCTGCATCAGGATGATGGGGGTTAGTGCAGCATTCTTTCTGGGTATTAGTAAGAAAGGCACAGCTACAGATGCTATAATAAAATAACTGGTTTAATTAGGTAGAATAAAAAGAAGCATATAGATAGCGAGCAAATCTTAGATCCCTTCAGATGCTGGGAATCCTGCTTTGATGCAGCCTCAGAGTGACCCTGGCTGCATTTTCCCACGGCACACTGCACAGATCCCACCCATGGAGATGTTCCTCCTCCCTCCCATACGGTGGTACCTTTTATTGTTTGTAACAAACAAGACCACATAGCTTCTCCTGACAGGTCTTTCGTAACATCCACCAGCGTGCAGCACGGGCCAGCATGGCATGTTCCAGCCATTGGCTTCGCAACCTCCAAGTACAAGGCCCAGCAGAGCAGACATGGCCTGCCCAAGATCGCTAGCTCATTGGGTACGGTGTCTTTCCTAAGGCTCCTAATGCTGGATCACAATGTCTACTACAACAGTTCTTAAACAGAAAGGAAAAAATAACTACCTTTTAAAGTAATTAAACATTATCTTGACATATAATATGAAAAAAATTCCCAACCTTTTAGCTCAGTAATTATGTCACACAGGTTCTTCAAAGAGATAGTTGAGAAGCATCTTAATATCTCAGAGCTTAAGCCTATGGCATGACAAGGGATTGGTCAGAGCTCATGGAAGGATGTGGGGGTTCTGCATCACACCGAGTTTTTGATAGACCAGGTAACTTCATGAACTAAATCATAGTCTAGCTAAACATCCTATGACCTCTCTGATCATTCATCAACCTGTGCTCAACTTCAACAACAACGTAATTATGGAATTTACCCAAAGAAATGTTCCATCAAATGCCAGGTTAGTAACCTGAACAAGTCCTTCTGGCCCTGAAGTGGACCAGTCTATGAGAGCTTTTCACGTCCTGCAAGCACAGAACCCGACAAGCAGCACACCCTTGCAAAAAACTGAAGCAAACAGGAACGAGACATGAGCTTGTGGTTTACCCCATGAAGATTCACAGTTACCATCAGAAGATATTTTCACAAATTAAGGAATAGTTAGAGCCTTAGGTGGGATCTCAGCGAATGTGCCAAGGCAGAGCGAGTGGAGGGTCCATGTCTGACGTGCCCAGTACAACCCATGTAGTCATATGGGAGTACACATTCACTAGGTCTAGTGTGTCATCAGTTTTATCACTTGCAGAAGGAGCTTTGTTAACAGACTTTTAAGCACAAGTTTATTCCATTTTCAGTACCACCAGGACAAGTCCTGTCTTCAGCAATTTCCTCTGGTGCTGTGTGAATCAGAGCATGACACTGATTGCCCCGTGGCCTCTACTTAGGTATTAAATGAACAAAAAGATTTCTTTCCGTTAACAAAGGGTAAGAGACAATCAAGCAATTACAGCTTTTGTTCTCCAAAAGGCCAAATGTTATTTGAAGAATTTTGGGTCATAAAATGTCTTCAATTAAGCTCACATCTCCTCAGGTTGATAGGCTTCTTTTGAGATGTTAATGACACTCTTGAACCCAGCATGGTGGTGGTTCTGCTCCTGCATTCAGCCCCTAAACCAGCAAGTCCCCATCCTTGCAGTTACCACTGCACTTTTCATAGCTAAGCATCAGCTTCAGATGGAAAAAAATCTGCAGAAACAGGTATGATGCTCTAGTGTGCCAGAAGATGCCCATGAGATATACATATGCAGGGGAAAAGGGAGAAAAAGCAGTAGAGAGCATTTGGAAGCCCACCAGTTTTGCTAAAAAGTTTAGTTTTGCTAAAAGAGATTGCCAGTTTTTCCATGCTTAATGCTAATCTAGGATACTGTGGTGAAGGGGGAATCTGTCAGATTAGAGAGGAATTGATGGGTCTGAGGAAGTTCCTTCTCAAAATAAGATTGGGAAAAAAAAATAAAATTCAAGAAATTAAAAATAATGGACTTTTATTTTCCTGTCTGCTTCCCCGTTTCCAGCATATCAACTACAGCAATGCATACTTTTTAAAGTGTCTCCCCAGGCTGGATTTTCTTTGTCAGCTTCACCGTGGCTCCGACCTGAAGGTAGTTTTTCTTTAAGGGAAGGAGTATCGTCCTTAGCCATAATGCCTTTGTCACAGCAAAAGGCTTTTGTCCAAGAGCACATGTAGCTTTTTGGAGCCCTTGAGTCTCTTATTTAGATAGAATCATACATCTCTGGGATCACCACAGGGTTTGGAAACCCTGCAGCATGGAAATAAATACCCTGAATTTGATGATGTTAGCTTTTGCTCTTCCATCCCTGGAGCGCCTGCTGAAGTAATCAGCAGCAGCAGCCACTTGGGGAGATTTTCTGTTGTTTGCAGGTGCAGCACAAGTCCCTTCCCATGGTGCTTTTGAATCTCTAGGCTTGCTGGGGATTCCTGAATGCCCAGAGGGCTGGACTGAAAGGAAGAAAGAATTAGGTGCAAACTATGGTCTCTCTGTCCTCCTTGCCAATTTGAAGTGAGGTCAACACAGCAACGGTTTACTGCTATTTCAGACCTGCCAGGTCAAATTCCTGACAAACCAGTGCTATGGAAGAGGCCAGCACTGAGCAGACGTGTCCAACTTGCTGGGGGCACGACCAAGCGTCACTCTGGTGGCCTGGGCCAGTACTTCTTGCTGCCCCCGAGAGCTGCTGCAGCTTCTAGAGATGGGCAAAATGTGATGCTTAGGTCCAGCAGCTGCTAGGAAAGTGCCCGCTCTTTCTCCTAGCATCAGGTGGTAGGCAACAAGCCTTGGGTAGCTGGGTGGTTGCCCCATGCTGGGCACAGCAGGTTCCAGATGGCTCCAATGGACCCATCACAGGGCACAGCTGAGCCTATCAGCAAGTCTGGTGGCACCTCTGGGAAAATATAAATAATTAAGAAAGGGCAACACATTGCAACCACATTGCAAAAAGAGGAGCAAAGAAAAAATTGTGAGAAACATCCCCTTGAACACCAAGGTGAGAGAAGAAGGAAGCGGAGGAGATGCTTCAGGCATCAGAGCAGATTCCCCTCAGCCTGTGGAGAGGACCCTGGTGGAGAAGGTTTATTCTGAAGGACTGCAGCCCATGGAGAGGACCTACACTTTTTCCTCCAGGGGAAGGAGCAGCAAAGAGGAGCTGTTATGGACTGACCACCACCACCCACCCTTCTGTGCTGCTCAGGAGGTAAAGAAGACAGGAGAGTAGGAGTGAAGATGAGCCTGGGAAAAGGAGGAGGTTGGGGAGAAGGTATTTTATTTTTACTTTCTCACCATCCTATTCTATTTTAATTGGCAAAAAATGAAATTAATCTTCCCCAAGTTCAGTCTGTTTAGCCCACGATGGTAGTTGATAAGTGATCTCCCTGTCTTCATCTCAGGCCATAAGCTTTTTCATCCTGTTTTCTTCCTCTGTCCGGTTGAGGAGAGGGAGTGAGAGCCCCTGGGTGGGTGTCTGGCAGCCAGCCATTGTCAACCCGCCGCATTCCTTTACCAGGATCCCTTTATTGGATTCCTTATATGTACCAGCCATACAGTGATGACACAGGGAAAAAAAAAAGATCATTTAGAAATGACTTAAAATGCAAGAGTCCCCTGTTGTCTCCATGCAGACCCCACCACAGTTTGGATAAAACACATCAATGGAGCACAGCAAGCTAGGATGATGGATCAAAGCAGGCAGTTTGGGATTTGCAAAAATGAAAATGCCTCATTCAGACAGATTTTGGAATGTTGATGGATCCTTTCCTTCGCCACTTGCTACCCTTTCCCCTTTTCCTTCATGCAAGTGGTTGGGTTTGGTCTTTGCTAGAAACCTCCTGCAGCGTTAGGTGATGTCCCACCCGCCAGCAGCCTCTGCTCTCCAGGGTGAAGCACGGTCTTTAGTCGGACTGAACTTGTTAAACATCTGCTGGGAGGCTTGAAAGCAGAAACATTGTGTTCTCTGAGGCACGTAAATGGGAAAAAAAACCTTCAAGGCAACCGTTCCCTTATGAGGGAAAGAACAAAAGGGTGCTAAAAAAAGGCCTTGTTTTCTTCCTAGTAAATATTGCATGAAGGGATGTTTTCTTTAATGTAACCTTTAGCTCCAGTGCACAGCGATGCTTCTACTCAGCTAGCAGCTTTTAAAGTTTTGGGCTATGCTTTATAAATGGCAGGGATGCACTTGCCAGGGCGGTGGGAGACTGACAGTAACTTTGGTCTGCAGAAAAGAAAATGTGTGGCCTGGGAGAGTTGCTCCAGAATTGCCCAGTGCCGCTGCTTAAGGAGGGTGACCATCGCTTCATTGCTGGGACCATCACAGGGGGATATCAAAAAGCAAACAAAATAGTGTAGTCGTTGCTTCTTGAGGTGAAGTGCCAACATCTTTCTGCTGAAGGCTTTGCCTGTGCCTGTTACTGAGCAGCCAGAGATGCAGGACTTCACTGATGTTCCAACGTCTCAGCAAAACCATAGACTTGCAGCAAGCTTGAACGAACAAATGCACATTAAAAATTGACTGGGCTTTGTGGACCCCCTTGGGTCTTTCACGAGGGAGTGAACTGTAGGAGTAGACTGAAAATAAATGGGGGATCAGTCAAACAATCTTCCCACTTTGGACAAACCACAGCTCATTCATCATCTTGATGCCTCTGTGATTTTGTCAGATTTTTTTGATAGATGTTCAGCAATAGTTCAGTACTTTCTCAGATGGGTCTATTCATCTTGAGATAATGTCTAACACCTTATTTCTTAATTAATTTCATCTAGTTTTCCAGAGAGCAATAACATAGTATCCTGGACAGAGAAAGAAAGCTATAATTAAATAATCTGCTGATGTCATGGACTGTCATGAACAATGGAAAAACTACAATTAAATTATAACCATTGGCTCTCAATGCAATCTGGAATTGATGGCTGTTAATGCATGTATTCTGATTTAGAAACCCTGGGCCTGGCCCATGGTGTCTATAAATTGGTGTTTCCTTGCAGACTTCAAAGGACTACAGCAGCTTAAATTGGCTGGAAATCTGGCTGGTCGGACTTTGGTGACTTATTCTGGGATCGGTGATGAAGTACCAACCCCTTAAAAAGGACAGCCAGGCAGTATTGGTTACAGAAGGACACATGGCCTTGCAAAATCCCCTTTGTCCAGTTTAATATTGGGATCCCCAAACCTTGTGCATGTTTGTGCCTGCTTGTGCCTCTGCTCCTGGTGTTCAAGCCTCCCTTTCAGTGGTAGCATTGAGGCCGTGTCTAAAGATTTGGTAAAAGGCAAACCCAACTGACATGCTCCAAAGCTACAATCTCTATTCAATCTCCATTTTATTTTTCTCCAGGTCCTTCTGTCTGACTTCAGTGTGAGATACTCCCATTAAAAGCCACACTGAGTTGCTATTCATTTCATTTCATATTCATCACCAAAAAACGAAGGAAAATCACAACTTTTTAACGTAGTTTGGGACCAGAACTCAGCAGGAACAGCAAATGCTCAGGACCTTTGAAAATCTGGCCTTTTTCTCCTGGATATTTTCTTTGTGCGAGGGCATTAAGCGACTGATCAGATCACGTTTTAAATAAGCCAGACTCATAGCCAAAACTTATAACTTTAGAGGAACAGTACCCTGGTTAATATCCAACACATTAATAAATTTTACAGAAAAAAGCAAAATAAACTTTTTGCAGCCTCAAGTAAATAAGCTGAATTTAAAAAAAAAAAAAAAATCACTGAATTCTTCTTTCCCTGACTTCTCTTTCACAGATTCGGGAGTTTTTTTCCAGGCTATCCCTTCTCCCCATGGATTCCCTCCAAGAACTGGACTGTTGGCCGTGTTCTGCCAGGCTACCAGTGCAAGGCACCTGGCTGTTTCCTAACCAGGTACACGAGATTTGGGGGAAAAAAAGGCAGCAGTCAAAGAGGGCCAAAAGATTGAGAAGATTCCCAACTTCTCCTGTTCTCCCTCAGCACACAAGGTCCCAGAGCATCCTATCACATGACATCATGGAAAAGTGGGCAATTTTCCCTGGTGTAATATTCTCAAAAATACCCTTTAGGCAAAGCTGAACGTTCATGCAGTAAAGAATTTAGTTTTAATAACGGGATGGTTTAAACTCTTTTTTTTCTTGTTGTTGTTTGGGAATGTTTAGTCTTTTCCTTTCTTTTTTAAATGACCTTTTCATTTCTAAATATATTGAATCTTACATTGGGAGGAGGAGAAAGAGAAGACAAAGTGAAGTGAAACATTTGACCTCACTCAGCCTTTTCCTCAGGTATTTGTTCCATCAAAATTTTCATGTGGCTTTTTGCTCTGCTTCAGAATGCAAACAGACTTCAAACCAGTCAAATTTCCTGGAAAATGAAAATTCTGATTGCCACCTTGCACCAATATCTACCTGTTTCGAACATTAAATAACGCCTTTGAAGTCCCAGGGGCGCTAAGAGGTAGAAAACAGGTTTGTGGTTAGAGCAGGCTCCTGTCCCTTGCTTGTCCTCTCGTGTAGTGAACCCAGCCTTTCTTCCAAATGAGAGCATCGTGTGGTGTTATTGGCATTGAATTGGTGATGTGAAGGAATGAAGGGATGGTACCTCTGTCTCCATGCAGATTTCTGAGTTGTGTGTGGTGCTGGCAGAGAGAAAGGACATTTCTGGGGCAATATTTGCTGGACACAACTGATGTTTCTATTCAGTATCTTTCCTCTCAATGACACAAACTATATATGTTATGAAATGTCCCCTCAGGTAATTTTGGTGGAATAAGTCTGTCCATACAAACACATACATCAGAAAAGTAATAAAGGAAGGGCACAGTGTCATTAAGGAGTGTTTTCATATTAGCATTATGAGGAGTTTGTAACAGGATCTAAACAAAGCCATTAGTCACTGATGGAACCATTAGTAGAAATAACATCACTTGAAGTCCTTTTAGCGTTTTTCAGCACACAGATGATAAGAGACTTCAAAATGAGCTTTAAAAGTTCGTTTCCAGTCAAATAAACTCTCCTACAACAGGCTAATACCTTCAGTGGCAGACTTTTTACCTTTTCCAGACTTGGAATGGCAGCTGACCCTGGCTAAAGCAGAACTGAGCTCAGCAAAGGCAGGGAGCTGGTTTTGTACCATGCTCAGAATTTCTTAAAATGGCATACTTTGGGTTAAAAGCGTGAGCTGGGTAGGAAAGGATGGTTTCTTCAGTCCTGAGGAGCTTGGTTTTCCTTTTATCCCTTCACGTTTTTAAATCAGTTGCAATTTGAAGCAGTGATTTTACTTGGGGGGAAGGTGCCATTTTTGTTTCTTACCAACAGTCAGATAAAAGCTAAAATCTGCCATTGATTACCAAAGGGTAAAACAAGCAGATAAAAGCAACCAAGCAGCTGCTCATCGAATAGATTTATAGCTGTTTCTGCCAAGGACTTCCATGTCCTTCATAGCTCAACAGGGTTGGTCAGAAAAAAAGGCAACACAACACTGGCTCAACTGCAAATCCTCACTGCTTATTCTGTTTATTCTATGACTCAGAGAGATAAGAAGAATAGGATAATTAGCAGAGACCATAATGCTGTCAGCAAACTGGAACGTTTTGCATTATACCACAGCAAAATCAGAACAGCTCCCAAAAAGTCTCTCACCTACTCCAACGCCAAGGAGAAAACTTCCAAACACATTTCAGAAAGTATCCCTCGATCCTGACAGGGGAATTGGAGCATGGAAATGATGCCTCGGGAGGAAAGATCGCAGAAGGGGTAAAACAGACCAAAAAGAGAGCTTTATCAGGCTCTGGCTTTCCTTGCAATTTCCTCCATGAAATTGAAAGATAACTGGAAACACAGTGGTTTTAATTAAATGTTTTAAGAAATAGTGTCCAGCTCTGTAGTCCTCAGCACAGGAAGGACATGGACCTGTTGGAACAGGGTCAGAGGAAACCATGAAGATGATCAGAGGCTGGGCATCTCTCCTACAAAGACAGACTGGGGTTATTCAGCCTGGAGAAGAGAAGGCTCCGGGGAGACCTTAGAGCCCCTTCCAGTCCCTCAAGGGGCTCCAGGAGAGATGGGGAGGGACTCTGGATGAGGGAGGGGAGCCACAGGACGAGGGGGAAGGGTTTGACACTGAAAGAGGGGAGATTGAGATGATGTGGGGAAGAAGTTCTTTGCTGTGAGGGTGGTGAGAGCCCGGCCCAGGTTGCCCAGAGAAGCTGTGGCTGCCCCATCCCTGGAGGGGTTCAAGGCCAGGTTGTTTGGGGCTTGGAGCAACGTGGTCTGTTGGGAGGTGTCCCTGCCCAGGGCAGGGAATGGCACTGGGTGATCTTTAAGGTCCCTGCCAAATCAAACCAACTCAGGTTCCTGCCTGCTGCTGGGGCAGGATCTGGCACAGATGACACCATGGCTTCTTAGTCTATTCTGGCAACAAATGATGCCTTTGCCTTGGTTCAATCAGTCTGTGTTGGATTTATGGGCTTTGCATAACTCATGCTCCTTTTAGAGTGGGAAATTATTGTCTTTCACGCTCTTGCTCTAGCTCACATCTGCATTTAAATAACCTTAATGAAACTAATAATAGAGTTCTTGAGGACTGAATACGTCAGCGAGTGAATATTTGGATGTAAGTTTCCACTGAGCTGATTTCAGTGGTCTGTCAATCATCAGATCACCCTTTTACCATCCAAAATCAAGGAGCCCTTCAAGCAGCAATAGACAGATGAGTTGAGGGGGGAAAAAATGACCATCCAGCAGCACAAATCACAATTTAGCACTGAAGTAACTATAACAGTGCCTGTAATGCATGGAGTTAAACTGTCATTTATTATGTTAGATAGCAAGATTGGCCATAGTTTGCAATGTGGCAGTTCAGAGTGCGTACATAATAATCGCAGGTCATTTATCATATGCACATAAGTAAGAGTAACAGGTTTTGCACCAGGGATAGCTGGAATCTACATAGTCCCTTAGCTGTTAGGCTTGAGCAGGGCTGAGGTGTGATCTCATGATTCCAGGCAGTACTGTAGGTCCAGAGAGGTTTCAAGGTCCCAATGGTGTGGACTCCACAGCTTTCCCACGATGAGCGTGAGGAGGCCATGTGCCTCAGAGGTCCTGGCAGATCTGGCCCTTGTTCAAGCCCATCTCTGAACTAAGCTGGTACCTTATTGCAATGTCAACAGTTTCAATGCTGAATAGTCTTTCTTCTCTTTAATTTTCCTGCCGGGGGGTGATAAAACAGAAAGATGTGTTGAGGGCAGCGAGGCTAAGACTGACACAGTTCACAGTGCAGAGTTGGTAGAGATGACATCCCTGGAAGTGTTCAAGACCAGACTGGATGGGGCTTTGAGCAACCTGGTCTACTGGGAGGTGTCTCTGCGCAGGGAAGGAGGGTTGGAATTGGGTGATCTTTAAGGTCCCTTCCAACTCAAACCATTCTATGATTCTATGATATGACTGGGCTTGGTGGCCCAGCACTCATTTTGCTAAACCAAGCCTCTCAGCACAGCAGGAGTGATTCTTCCTCTCTCTTTCCCCTCATTGGGACCACATGTGGAGTACTGGAGCCAGTTTAGGGCTCCTCAGCATGAGAAAACCATTCCGACACAGGAGCAAGTCCAATGGAGGACACACAGGACAGGCACACAAAGGGTAAGGGGAGGTGGAAAAGCTTCTAGACATTGTAAGGGCTGGTGATGATGGGACCTTAAGGCTCTTTTCAGTTATCTACTCAGAGAAGATACAGTGGAAGGAGGAAGAATCTTCCCAGGGTTGCAGGTAACAGGACAAGGTATGACTTAACATAAGCTGTGGCATGTGAAGTTTGTGAAGTAGCAGTAAATGCACCTCTAACCACGGGGCCCAAGTCTAGATACGAAAAGAAAATAAGGAATGGTCATGTACATTTATTGTCCTACTTGGAAAACAGCACAGCAATGAGAAAATGAGATATAATGCTCAGATGTAGTATAAATATCAACTATCTGGCTTTTTTTCCTCTGATGACAATGCTTTGGAAACCATGTCAATGTATTAGGAATTTAAATAGCATTACCATGGCAAAAACAGAGTTTATTAAGAACCACTCACAGGCATCCCAGCTGCACTGCGTCAGGCAAATGTATAACTTGTTGGTGAAGTCAAACACACTCTGGGCAATGGGAAAGAAATCGCAGAATCGCAGAATCACAGAATGATATGGGGTTGGAAGGGACCTCTGGAGATCATCTAGTCCAACTCCTTGCCAAAGCAGGTCCACCTAGTGCAGGTTGCACAGGAACATGTCCAGGAAAACTCCACCACCTCTCTGGGCAAGGACATGTCAAGCAGGACAGTCTCGCTGCCCATGGAGACATCGGTCTGAGGGTGGGGTCTCCCCTTTACTTCCACGGTGACATGGAGGAACAGAGGAGACAGGGGGATGAGGAGTTTAGGACTAAGGAAGAGGGCACTCTCTTGAGAGGGATGCTCTCAAGACCATCCAGGCTGCAGAAGGCTACTTTGGAACTGGTGTTCAGATAAAACCCGCACTGCAGTCTGCACCTTTCGTAAACCAGGACTGTGAGCATGCAAGCCCAGTTCGTGATAGAGAGACACTGATCTACACCAGGGCTGTGTCTGAGCTTGCACTCATCTTGGAGGCAGCTCATAGGTCTGCTCTTGGGAGGCTGTTGGAAAGGGGGAGGCTTTGATTTCTTTCCCTGAATGCTGTGCGGGGTGTAGCAGCATGGATCACTTGCCAGAAGCAGGCTGGTAACCAGCCCCATACATAGCTCCTCTAACAACTTCTGATGGGCAAGTAGAAGTTAAATCACCTTCCCTCCACACAACTCCTCTGTCTGATGAGCCTGGTTGTTGGGAAAGGTACCAACAGCATTAGCTTTTTTTTTCCTAGGCTTTCATGTTCAATTATTAAAATGTCTTGAGCTGCACTGAATAATTAATTCAAACTTTGTTTATGTCATGAGGGAGGGCAGTTGTTGCCTTGGAATGGCTGTGGATTACTTCCAAAAAGCAGGGTCTGAGCAAGGAGGACATTTCTGAGCCTGGTCAGTGGCATGGAGCAGCCAGAGGTGGCTGGTGTTTCTGCCCATACTCTTGTTTAGAGCAGGACTACCAAGCCGAAGAAAAAGTTCCTGGCAACGGCAAAGCCTCCCTCTCACCCTAACCAAAAAATAACCTGAAGTGACCCTTCACAGTCACAGTAGAGAGGAGTTTTATAAAGCCTAGAAGTTCTTCTTTGTTGTCACTGCTTTCAAAACCATTTCAGGTTTTGAAGGAAGCTTGGTATCAACACCAGTATATATTTGACTCTGGAGACAGAAGTGGTTCAGATGCGCTTTCCCCCTATGCTGATGAGCACCCAGCATTGCTACCCTGGCTACAGCAAAGAACACCTTGCAGGTGGTGGAAAAAACAGGTAAGTTTTACCAAGCCAGAAGCCAGGCTTTGTGGGCTTCCCCAGAAATCAGCCAATGGTGCTGGAAAAATTCTCTTGACAAGGCGTTGCCGTCTCTCTCACCTCCCACAAAATACCCCCTTCAACCTGCCCCTTCCGCTTGCCTCTGTTGGTCTTCCAGCCACCACTTGCAGCTGCAGTACTCCTTCATAGGAGGTCATGTACCAGTAATGGTGGGAAAATTCGTCATCTTGGAAGAGGACAGAAGGAGCTCTGCAATGTCCAGGCTGACCTGGACAGCTTGGTCTGGAGCATCCATGACAACTCCTTTTCTGCCGTGGAGCAGCAAGGGGGAGCAGAAAATACCCCTGACAGACACCTTTAGAAACACTGGTGGTAAACCAACCAAGGGGTCCTCTGTGGTTCTGGCAGTAAGAGCCCCTTTAGAGAAAGCTGAAAATGTATATCAAACCAGAGTGAGCCACAATGATTTAAGCCAGGTGTGAAAGAGCCTCCGTGTGCTCCTCTGCCCGTCTGAATACTTTGTCACATACAAAACCAACACATGGGTTCAAGTAGCCATCACTACCAAGGGTTTTTTGGGAGCTGCTTAAACTGAGGCACAGACAGGAGTAAAGAAATGCATTTACAGCAGCACAACATGTTCCAGATGCCAATTCCTCGCCATTGTCCTGCTGGGTTTGCCCTCCACCATCATTTCGAGGCAGTATTTGTGAAGGAGGGAAACTCTGAAGTTTCTGTGGCACCTCTGTTTGTCAGGGGATGTCGGTAAGATGTCCTCCAGCTCAGCGGGGCAGGGTAACCCGCAACAACCAAAGCGAGATATTAATTATGACATGATCCTGGGGGAAATATAATGAAGTTCAGGCTCAGCCAATTTGAAGAATGACACCAAAAGCCCTCATATACAAGGTGGGGAGGTATTTTCTGAACAATAGCCCTGCTGAGGAACACCTCAGAAAATCATAAACATCCTCCTGGTGCAACAGCAGTGGACAAGGCACATACCCTGAGTGAGCATCATTATCGCACTTTGCACCGGGAGGGAGTTATTTCCTCCCATTCAGCGCTGATGAGATTGCACATAATTGCCTTCTGGCTTGGGACCTGAGCAGAGGATTCAGGAACAGGATACTCTGAGCCTGAGAGGCTTGAGAAATCAATCATCTAAGGATCTTTCCACTCAGCTTAACATCTACAAGGCCAGATACTCATTCAGGCAACAGTTGCATTGATTTAACCAGGGTGTTTTTGCTTGGAAGAGGTTTTTAGCATGCAGGAGAGACAGCCCACTGGAGCTAGGGGACACCCTGGTGCTTCACGAGGACTTTACAATGAAGAAAGAAACAGCTCTCAGGACTTTTTTGGGGGTCAGAAATGAGAAAATGATGATACCTTTCTCCATCAAGGAAAGAGTTTGTCAGCAACTGCTGGTCTGAAATCTGACTTCAAAGCTGCGAGCCTTGATAAAAGCTCCCTTCCTACCTGTCTGTCTGTAGTGCTATTAGTTTTCCAGATAATAGCTGATAATCAATCAAGATTAGTCAAGCTGTCATGCAGAGTGCAAATTCTTCCCATTGGAGAAGTTTTTTTTAGCCCACTTTGCCTTTGGGAAACAGTCCAGGCTTGGGTTTTTATTTTTGGAAAGAGAGTTTCACTGAAAAGTTTGAAGGAGATTCTCTGGTGTTTAGGAGCTGCATAAGTATGCCTCGATCCTCACAAAGTATCTCCTGCAGGAGAGTGAAACCAATACTCAGGAGGCTTCTCACTAAGAGCTAAAATGTTAATTTGTTTCACAGAATCACAGAATCTGGAGATCATCCAGTCCAACCCCCTGCCAGAGCAGGGTCACCCAGAGCAGGTCCCCCAGGAACGTGTCCAGGAGAGTTTGAATGTCTCCAAAGATGGAGACTCTACCAGCCCTCTGGGCAGCCTCTGCCAGGGCTCTGCCACCCTCACAGGAAAGAAGTTCCTCCTGATGTTTAGGTGGAACTTCATATGTTCAAGTTTGTGCCTGTTCCCTCTTGTCCTGTCCCTGGGCACCACTGAAAAAAGACTGGCCCCATCCTCCTGACACCCACCCTTTAAGTATTTATAGGCGTTGATCAGATCCCCCCTCAGTCTTCTCTTTGACTAAGTAAAAAAGACCTAAGTCTCTCAGCCTTTCCTCATCAGAGAGATGCTCCAGGCCCCTCATCATCTTTGTAGCTCTCTGCTGTCCCCTCTCCAGCAGTTCCCTGTCCTTCTGGAACTGGAGAGCCCAGCACTGGACCCAGTGCTCCAGATGGGGCCTCCCCAGGGCAGAGCAGAGGGGCAGGATGACCTCCCTCCACCTGCTGGCCACACTCTTCCTGATGCCCCCCAGGATGCCGTTGGCCTTCTTGGCCACAAGGGCACATTGCTGGTTCATGGTCATCCTGTTCTCCACCAGGACTCCCAGGTCTTTTTCCTCAGAGCTGCTCTCCAGCAGGTCACCCCCAACCTGTCCTGGTGCAGGGGCTTATTCCTCCCCAGGTGCAGCACCCTACACTTGCCCTTGTTGAATCTCATCACATTTCTCTCCACTCAACTCTCCAGCCTGTGCAGGTCTCGCTGTGTGGCAGCCAGCCTTCTGGTGTGTCAGCCACCCCTCCCAGCTTTGTGTCATCAGCAAACTTGCTGAGGGTACACTCCATCCCTTCATCCAGGTCATTATGGTTCTGTGGGCCAGAACAAGGGACATCCTCTCAGTGTTTTAAACCACACACCAAATGTCACAGCGACACTCTACTTTGTGCATATTAATGGCAGACTACAGCTGGATTGCCACAAAACGGAAATGGCAGGCTTGGTTTTATGGAGTAATTATTCTCAATTAGATAAAACATTCTGCCTAAACATAGCGTGCAGATTCGCGGAGGGGAAAAAGGTACAAGGGATCTTTCCTTTTCCACTTTAACACTAGTCAGTCCTAATGGGGAATGAAATTCTGCAGAACCCTGTAATTTCCCTAAAAGCTCCCAGAATGAAAACGCGTCTCGTACTGCTGTCTTCGTGTTTTCTTTGTGCACTTGGCACAGCAGGCAGACGCAGAAATGACAGGGGAGATTTGTCCCCAACTCATTGCTTAATCATTTAAACAGATACACCAGCTACTGGGTTTTATTCAAAGCCAGAGGTCATCCGTGCTATCATGGGTCTGACAATATAATATGTCGGAATTTTCCGCAGACGCCAAATGCTCCGTCAGGCGGTGGCTGCTGCTGCTGTAGAGGTAAGACTTTAAGACTTTTTCACAGTTAAAAACTGTTACCAGCGCTGTCACAGGGAACCTTTAGGCAGGGAAAGTCACAGGCCGATCTCGCTCAACCTTCTTTTTGTCTACTTTGTAAACAGTTTTTAATTATTATAATTAAGAGGCTGTCAAAAACGTGTTTCGTAAAGACAACATTTACAGCATTCACACATCCAGTGAAGGGTATTTGAAGTGAAAGAGAAAAAAACATTCTCACAGTTTAATAATAGCAACAGAAGTTCAAATCACTTCATCTGGGAAGTTGTCTGGTAAAAATGCCATCAGAGGGACTTGATTTTAACCTCTTTGAACCTTCCCAGCTTGTGCTCTGCTGCTTTTCCTGAAGGTCCTGGTATTTGCAGGCAGCATTGTCCCTGCCCACTCCAGCAGCAAACACAGGCTTGCACTCCCTTCCAAATGCCTGTGTAGAAGCTTCTCCCTGCAAGAAGGAGCCTTTGAAAAAAAAAAGAAAAGAATATTTTTAATATTGCAAAACAATTTGTGAAAGAAAATAATTCCCTTCATCTCTCTCTCTGATTATAGTTAGCAATTTTATTATTAGCTGATGGCTCTCTGGAGGCTCTTGTGCTATATTTTGCAGCATGTTGGGGGTGGGTATAAAGCACTCCCTTAAGCAACCGATGCCATTGCTCTATCAAGAATCTGTACAACCATCAAACATGTCCTAGGGCCCCAAAACTGTTTTCTTTTTTTTTATGTTCCATCCAATGCTTTTTTTGTTGAAAGACGCGACAGAGAAACTCTGCTCCCTGAACCAAGCCAGAGCACGGGAGCCCAAAGCCAGAGTATTTCACAGGATTTGAGGAGACACCCTTTCCTCCTCCTCAGTTTTCATGTGACTGTTTCTCACCCCTCAGATTTTGGGGTGGAAAGGGTGTCGTTGGGTAGGTCCTGCAGCAGGCTGCCTTCGGGCACCCCTCACGGAGTCCTGCATTCAGCTCTGGAGTCCTCAGCAAAGGAAGGACGTGAAACGGGTTGAGAGGAGGCCACGGAGATGCTGGGAGGGCTGGAGCCCCTCTGCTGTGAGGACAGGCTGAGAGAGTTGGGGGGGTTCAGCCTGGAGAAGAGAAGGCTCCTGGGAGACCTTAGAGCCCCTTCCAGTCCCTCAAGGGGCTCCAGGAGAGATGGGGAGGGACTCTGGATCAGGGAGGGGAGCCACAGGACAAGGGGGAAGGGTTTGACCCTGAAAGAGGGGAGATGGAGATGAGATGTGGGGTGGTGAGAGCCTGGCCCAGGTTGCCCAGAGAAGCTGTGGCTGCCCCATCCCTGGAGGGGTTCAAGGCCAGGTTGTTTGGGGCTTGGAGCAACCTGGTCTGTTGGGAGGTGTCCCTGCCCAGGGCAGGGGGTGGCACTGGGGGGGCTTTAAGGTCCCTTCCAACCCAAATCATTCTATTATTCTATGCTTCTATGCTTCTATGATTCTATGATTCAGTCCTGCTTCTCCTGCAAGGAGGAAGCTGCCAGGCGAGCAAACAGCTCTGCTGAGGAACCCAAGGGGCAGGGTTTCTCACCATTAAGTGCTAACAGAGACAGAGGTAGGATTTAATTTTCTACAGTGGACGTATGGGAGTCAGGGCAGCATCTGCCTTCTCGCTGCCTGCTCTCTGGCTCTGGCAGCCAGACAGCTACAGCTTTAACCCAAGAAGAGCTGCAGCCCAACATTTGAGGTCCTTATTTTCTTTTTCAGTTTGGTTCCCACAGCTTTCAAACCAGAATGTGGGGATTTACCCAAGTGTTTTGTACATTTTTTTTAATGAGAGACAGTCAGGCAAGGAGGCACCCCCTTCTCCTGGACCTGCATATATTTAGAACTGCAGAGCAAGCAGTGGTGCTTAATAATTTTCCCCTTTGTCACATAATGTCCCTGGCTTGGTCCTCAAGCAAGAATAAGGGCAGCAGTAAATATTGCATTGGATAAACACAAGGAAAATGTGCAGCCAGCTGCAGGCATGGGCTTGGGAGAGTAATGGGTGAAAAGCTTGAATGAAGTGGTTTGTCTCCCACGATGAAAGAGAGGGTGTGTAGCAGGAGGAGTGGAACATCATGGTGGTGTCACCATTTCTCAGAAGTAACCACTCACCCAGGAAAAACAGTGCTGGATTCCGGCCACATCAGGAGCTAACAGGCTGGGACCATTCCCAGGCAGGGGACACAGACCTCCTTGTCCCACCTGGTGTGGTGCGGGTCCTGGAAGAGCCACGCAGATCCGGTAAATTCAAACTAAAGTGTTTTTCAAGACTGCCTCAGCTTTAGGTCACCTTAATATTTTCCAGACGTCCTTGCTTTATATGAACATAGTGAGGCCTCGAAACCCAGATGAGGGGTACAATCAAGCCCTGGAAGTGGTGTTACCCTCACATCAGCCAGGTCTTCTAAAATATTCTGTCAAGTCTCACATTGTTCCTTGGGAAGAAAAAGTCATCTTACTCTAGGTCTATCTGCTTTTTTGATATTTAGTTGTCACTAAATTTTGATTTCTTCCATTTCAGTCCATTTAATTTGGGCATTTTTAACCTGAAGTGTTGTGACTCCTGAATTAGGCAATGACAAATTCCCGCCAGGTGAAAAATTTTAGAATTTTTCTTAAGAAAGGGTAAAATCAATTAAAAGGTCTTGGCAGAAGTTTCTGCATTAATGCACATGAAACGTGTATTAACACACATTGCACTTACATTGGAAATTTAATCACCTTCATTGAACCTGTAGGTGAAATGAGTAACATGTAATTTTCCCTTTTAATTTAGGGCATTTCAGTAAGGGGCAGCTTTTACAATACAAGTTGATATCACACAGAGATCTTCTGGTATCTATGACACCAACAAATAAATATAAATTACTTCTATACAAACACATAAATGTATGCAGCACAATTTAAACTACCTGATGCAGTGAAGATGGGGAAGGAAAGTAAATATAAGGAAAAAGCTCTATTGTGAGGTCTTTCTTCATATTCTAAAATTCCTCTTGAAAAAAAAATATTTTTAAGACAATATTTTACAGTTAAGAAGAAAAAAAGAAACCCAATAAAAAAGGTCCCAAATGATGAGATATCAATGATTAGCCACTCTGGTAACACAAGTCAAATGAAACTAATAAATCTGCTCTGTAATAATTTATTGCAAATGTGGCTTATGGTAGATTGAACGTGAACAAAGGCAAACGTAGGGTAGAATATAGTTGACGGGAAGAAAAAGAGATTTACTGTCCTCTTAACCAATGAATTTAAGAAATTTCATTATGTTTAAATTGTTGGGTTTGTAGCTTAGAAAATGAAAGTGGGAGAAGATCAATAACCCTGGAGTCAGCCTCTAGTGATGCACTTAATTTTGCAGGTCTGGAAACCCATACACTTGTCCAAGTGCTTATTCAAATCTCATTTTAAAAGTCAAATTTCACAAGTCTGCAAGACTAATTTGGAAATTTTGCAATTCCTTGCAAGATTCTCAGTGGCTGTTGTTCCTTGTTAGCATGGAACAAGGACTATAATTAGAGACTCTCTGCTGTTATTAGTATTTTGTCACCTGGCCCTACCCAGCACAGGTCACACACCCTCCTGTACGTGGCTCCACACTCCTCCTCTTCAGTGGTTTCCACACTTAGTACTTGCTGAAAACCTATTACAGAGTTTGCAACTAGAGTTGGATTGGTTTTTCTTTTAAAGAAAATAGGAAAAGACTTCCCAACTCTGCTCATCTCAGTAGGGGTAGTGATGTCGCCATGGGAAGCTGAAAAAGTCCTTGACTTAATTAGCAACATTACTTAGCAACATTACTTATCAACAAGTAAAACAATATGTGTTATCAACAATATTCTCATACTAAACCCAAATCACAGCAGCTATTAGGAAGAAAATTAACTCAGGACACCCAGGAAGCCTCTGTCTCTGGTTCAAGGCAACAAAATGGCTTTAAAAATTTGAGACTTCTAATCAGAATGCAGAGATATTTGACTTTAAAGCTCTAATATCTTCATGCACGGAGAATCTCTGTGTATAATTTATGAAAGTTTTTCCTTAATAATAATATACTGCTAATTGATAAAGTTAAGCTGGAAATTAGCAGCAGATTCTAGTCAACAGAGTGGTAGCAGCAAGGGAAAAGAATGAGTTTAATCACCTTGTGAGTAGGATAACATGATAGGGTTCCTTGGCAGAGCCAGTTCTCATCAGCGAGAAGGACCTCTCCAGCCCACGGTCTCTAGTTGTATTTTTTCCCCTCTCTACACGGTACAAAATGGAAAAAAAGTCCAATAATTAAAACTGGTGAAATGCAAAAACCAGCATATACAATCAAGCTCCTCTTCTCCCAAGCATCCCTAAATCATTGCTAAACAACCTTCCACTCTTGGATCATTTGCAGCATGCAAAGTGGTACAGGGTGGTTGATTAACGTTGCTGATCAACATCCTAGTGGTGTACCACTTCTGATTTTAAACCTCTGCAGGGCTTGCCCTCTTTTGACACTGCAGGGAGGCAGAGAGATCTGCCTGGGGAGGAGAAGGAAGAAGAAGAGGAAGGAGAAGAAGAAGAAGAAGAAGAAGAAGAAGAAGAAGAAGAAGAAGAAGAAGAAGAAGAAGAAGAGGAAGAAGATGTGGAGGAACTTCTTTCCTGTGAGGGTGGCAGAGCCCTGGCAGAGGCTGCCCAGAGAGGTGGTGGGGTCTCCTTCTCTGGAGACATTCAAACCCCCCTGGACACGTTCCTGTGGGACCTGCTCTGGGTGACCCTGCTGTGGCAGGGGGTTGGACTAGATGATCTCCAGAGGTCCCTTCCATCCCCTACCATTCTGTGATTCTGTGGGCAGAAGGGTCCAGGGCTGTTCCTGCCACCCCACAAAGCCTTGCTAGCTGTGTCCCTCTGACCACCTCCTAAGAGAGGAGAGTCTGAATGGTTTTTAACAAGGGAAAAGCAAAGCAATGTAAAGCTTGAACAAATCTTTTCTTTTGCAATAATGCTTTCACCGTACAAGAAAATGCTCCTATGTTCCAGAATGACCTGTACTTAGTCAGGGTGGTGAGACCCTGGACCAGGTTGCCAAAACTGTGGCTGCCCCATCCCTGGTGGGGTTCAAGACCAGGCTGGAGGGATCTTTAAGCAACATGGTCTGGTGGGAGGTGTCCCTGCCCAGGGCAGGGGGTGGCACTGGATGATCTTGAGGGTCCCTTCCAACCCCATCCATTCTGAGTCTATGATTCTATGATTTCTCATTAGAAAGACCCTGCCAAATCACCCCACATCAGAGTGTGGTCCAAGAAACCATGGCTTCAAAGGCAGAAGTGACAATAAGCTCTCAACAAAGAGAATTAAAAATCAGCAGCTCCTGTGCTTCCCGTGTCCCTACCTCAGCCGGCTGCATCCCCGCTGATGCTCTGTCGACAGGATGTTATTCTTTCAGCTAATCCCCACGTTTATATATTTCTAAATTGTTGGTGTTTCTAACCCTCCCACTGTAATGTTCCACAGAAAACATAAATCATGCTTCTGAGGTATTGTTTCTCTTGCCATTTTAGTAAAAAATGTATCATGTGTGGGTGTTTAACTCTCTAAATTACAAATTAACTTTGTCTGTGAAATTATGCACCTTTAAAATACACATTACATTTTATGTTCCCTTCCCTATCAGCTGCAAACCTTCATGGTCAAGACTTTAGAAAGTAAATTACAACCAATTACTGAAAAGATTGTTAATTGATCCCAGAGAGACTGTAATGCAAACATTCACGTAATACAGGAGTTTGAACATTTTAAACGATATTGTAACATTTGAGTCAAAATTTGATCAAAATTTGATGTCAAGTGTAGGCATTCGTCCTTTCACAATCTCACCTTCCCCTGAACCTCGCAACCTCCCACTTCTTAGGTGCAACGTGCATTTTTTTGACGTTGAAATGTATAGACATACAAATGTACACATATATACATATATATACAAATAATGTCTTTTGTGACATTATATCTCAAAAACATTTCCGGCCAAGTGCCCCCCAGTCTACACGCTTCTCTCCCTGGAGAGGGGAGGTGAAAGCAAGGACATTTCAGGAGTTGGCCAGGTTTCTTGAAAGTACCACAAAACATAGCAGCAGTGAACACAGTAAAACAACTTATATGAAAAGGAAGGGAAATTGTTGGGAAAAATATTCCAGGGTTTTTTTAAAGGGAGACTCACAGAGACATAGTCCTGGTGAATATAAACCAGAAAGGTTTTTTCAGAAACATGAACTTTTCCGTTTTCCTTTGATATTGCTTCTGATGGTGACTACTAGGTAAAACATTAAAATAACAGGAAAGAATTCAGTCTGGGACTCAGTGAATCCCTGGCAGAGTTGTCTTCCAGAAGGCAGCTGAGCCTTGCAGGGAGCCTATTGGCTCCTCTGAGCCTGTGGGATTCACCCCCTAGGTTTTTATGTGCTGGGGCTTTACAGCCTTGGACAGACAGGTCAGATACTGACGTCCGTAGTTTCGTTTCCCGTCTCTCTACCTTGAAGGTGAGAGACAAGGAGATGGATTTTTCTTTAGCAGCTTTATCGCACAGTGGAAGTCAAAGACTTTTTTGTTCACCACTGGTTTCACTGGTACATAGACGAGAATCGTGGCTGAGGCATTTCAAACATCATGTACAAAGAGAGCTGCTTTTGCTACACGGTGCAGATCAGATGGAGGAGCTAGAGGGGATTTAGTCCAAAAAAGCACTGGCTGCCCTGACTTCTTCTTGTCCAAAGTACCTTCTGTATCTTGTCTACCACAGTGGAGACATATCCTGCGAGAAGGATGTGGCTATTTAGTTTTCTGAGTCTTGCAGAAAATTTCTCTCACTAGCCAATTGCTACCTTCAGCGAGGGCTTTCAAGGACAGATAACTCATAAAATCAGTCTTTCAAAGCACACAATCAAGCCTGTCAAAGAGAAGATACGTAAAAGCTACTCAATAGGGTCGGACTAACAGCTAAAGACAAAACATTTATGAATTACAGAGCTCTGGGTGCAACCCAGATGAGAAGTGTCTCCATAGGGGCAACTTCATCCATGTCCCTGAGCAGATGGCTGAAGAGGAGACTGGCATTATTCCCTTCTCTGCCCCATCCCTTGACCATTTCTCTTTCTCTTGTCAGATTTTTTTTCAAGTGTAGGGACTCCACTAAACACAACCAAAACCACACGGGCAGGTCCTGCCCAGGAATGCCTGCAGAAAATGACCAGATTTCTGGAAAAATATACATACTTCCAGGGGAGATGGAGCAGGCAGTGAGTAGTAATTGGTACCATGTCCCCACACACCCCGGAATCTGGGGAGCTCAATTAAATCACTGTGCTGTATTGAGAAAAGTATGTGACCACACAGTTAATGACACAGAACATGTAGAGGGAAAGGAGCAGATCCAAGATCACATTTTCAACATCTGCCTTTTCCTGCCTTCAGAATGATTAATGATATTTAGGATGCCTAATATGTACTTTTTGTCTTGAAATTCTCAGGTAGTTTTTTTTTCTCTTGAAAAACAGCCTTGGCTGCTGCCCCGAGCAGTGAGGGCGCTGAGTCAGCAATCAAAGACAAAGTCGTGGCTAAGTTCAACAGCTCTGGGACTGAACTTGATGTGCAGGCTTTGAAATATGACAATAGGTTCAACTTGCGAAGGGCAGAAACCAGGAATGGATGCTGAAGAGATGAGCATTTTCAGGCCTGTGTCTTTGTAAGCTACACAAGGAGCCCAGCCTGATGTCTATTGTTGAATTCCTTATTCCCCAAAGCTCTGTTCTATCCAGGAAAGGCGTATCTTGATCAGGAGATGAATCATATTTAGCATATGAAAGACAGATTTGGAAAGGCTGTGGTTGTTGAGGCCATAGTTGTGAGCACCCCGGTAATATGGATGCTGTGTGTCACTGCAATGCCAAAAATGCAAACAATGCCATGTAGTGCGGCAGATATTTGTTCTAACCCACTGTAAATACAATTATCCTAAGACTAGGTTTTAGGATAATAATATAGATTATTACCTCAAGGCAGTATGCTTACTGCTATACTAACATCAAGAGAAATGCCCAATCTATTCTAGTCCCAGAATTTTGTATATATGCTGATGATTTAACCAAAGTTGAAGGAAAGTTACTGATAGACCTTCTTCAACTCAATTGCTGTCTGAAAAATCAGTACCCCACTGAAACACAAGTGACTCCCTTTCGTCTCTGAGTCACGATATAATAATTTAATATGATTTGGTACGGAATATGACTCACCACTGTTGAAATCATTGGGACTGACTCTGGATTGTAAATGTGAGCAGGAGAAATGCAAGGTTAGGTCCCGGGATAATATAACAGAGAAGCTCAAGTTTTGAAGGGGAAGCCAGACACCAATTATGCGAATTGGCTTCTGTTAGTTGCAGCCAAATGTGTGTATCCAGTGGCGGAAAGGTTGGTTCTTGCCAAAAAAAAAGCTAGATGTCATATTAAGTGAAAGGTATTGACATGTTCACCCACATCCCAGAACAGTGTTATCCTGCTCTTGGGATCATCTAGCCAGGGATCAGGACTGTGGTCACAAGTGAGATGGTACAGAAGACACCTAGAAAAGCCATCGTAAATGGACAGCTTGCAGCTGCTGCTGCAAAAGTAGGGAAATAGCTTTCTTGTAACAAAAGAATATCTTAGGAAAAATATTGAGCGTGATGCTGTTGGAGATGTAGCATTGCCACATCGTTCAGTATAATTAATGAGGGACAGAAATTGGTATTGATGCGAGCTAGCACCCGTGTGCAGGTGCAGAATTGGGCTGGCCAAGATGGAGACATTTGAATTGTTTTTGAGGAAGAGTTGGCATGGAAAAGATGCAGAGAAATGGGACTGTGATAATGACACAGACATATGCAAATGTGGGGACTTGGACCAGGGAACATCCACTGCTCCAAGCTCTCTGGAGAGAGATGCGTAATATCAAAGGTCTGGCCAGGAATACAGATGAAACATGCTTAAGCCTCAGGGAAAAAAACCACTGAGGACAAAGAGGATGAGACAAACTTCAAAGTGCAGTAAAATGACTCCTAATTTCCACTAAAACTGTCGAGTTTAATTAATCAATTATTGTGTATGGAAGCAGAGAGCCTTTTAGGTATTTCACACTCTGGTTTGGCTTCTAAACAGACTCTGCATGCCTTTCAGCCAGGACTTTCCCAGACAAGGCTAATTCCTATGGTGCTTTACATAATTCCCCAGACTGAGACCTAGTCCTCCAGAAAAAGGCCATCCCTCATCATTTCCCATCATTTCTCATTGTTTGAGGTGAAGTGTGAGCTCACTGTTGGGTTTTGGCAGATGATTCAGGGAGAACAGGAGTTGGTATCTGCTGCAACTTCTCTGCTTGTCCTCTTGGACAGAGGTTCCCTTCGTGTCATGAAAGGATGCTCATGGCTAACATTTAGCAGGGTATAAACAAGCCAAGAAAATGTGTCTTCCTGGCAGATATACTTGTGAGTACAATTTTAGGTATTTGGACTTTTTCTTACATGATAGAATCAGAAATAAACCCAATATAATTAGAAATTGAGTGCGAATGAAAGAGATGAACAAGGCTCGTGGTTAGCTTGGATCCAATGAGACATGATGGCAAAAGGGAGGCACTGGAGGATGAGAAGGTGAATGGGAAAGTTGAGTGTTAAACATGTTATGCTGAAAGAGGGGGCAGAATGCAGTATCCCTCCCTCCCTTCATGCCACAGAAAAGCTGTAGCTTCTTGATGGGCTTTCAGCTCTATTCCCTGGTGCTGGCTGCTGGGCCATGGGCTGGGAACATCCCTCAGTCACGCTATCTGTTTGCACAGCTGCTATTTTCTCCATCTCTTCCATATGATGCCCCAGTTCCAGCTTTAAACCCTTGGGGTTGGGGGGTTTGGTTTTGCAATGTAAGTTATTAAAAATCAGCAGAATTTGTGGATAGAAAAAAAAAAAACTATTGAGTAGTCCCAGAAAGCAGAAAAGTTTCAAAAATAAAAAAATTCAACCACGAAACATGACATGTTTCATCCCAGTATCTGATCACTCCAGAAACTCATAAAACAAATAAAAACAGTGGTTTAGGATGAATAGACTTAATGTAGCCTTTGTCAGTGTTGCTTTTACTATAATGTTCTGAAACCACTGGCTCCTAAGAAAAGAGACATATAACGAAATAAAATGTCACAATGTAGTATGTCAACAATCTTTGCATCAAAATGAATCATTTTGAATGTCTTTAAAACAAGTAGATTTCACCTCTTGTATACTATCCCAACATGCTGTTCCCTGACATATTCCCCCCCTACATAAGCTGGTCATACCTGCCTGTGCAGAAGCAAGCAATCTTTGGTTTATATCTGGTTTGGATTTTTTTTTCATGATCTTTTTTTATTTTATTTCTTGTTCAGAAATGTAATTGCCCAGCCATGGCTCGCATCACGAAGATTATGTCTGGATGAGTGGAAGATGTTGAATTACCACGCTTTAAGAAGTTAACATCTCCCAGCTGAGAATCCCTGGGGTACAACCCCCGATTTGTGTCTTAACGCACACATGCACATGCACTCGTACAGCAAAAGTCATTCTGGAGGTTGCTCTCTTCATTAATAAAGCAGGCAACAATTCTAACTGTTGTCCTCTTTTTCTTCGTACATTCTCTAGGAAAACAAAATGAATTTAATTCAGAAGATGTAAGGGACTTGTTTTTGTTAACTGCTGTTAACAATAGAGTAGAATACTGGTATAAAGTTAGTCAAAAGAGAATAACTAGAAAAAACTAGAATAACTAATAACAAAAAAACCCAATATGTAATGCATTGAGTAGGGATTTTCTGATTTATTTGTCATAGAATCATAGAATCATAGAATCATCTAGGTTGGAAGAGACCCTTGGGATCATCGAGTCCAACCATCTACCCTTTCATTCTAACTTATGAAGTTCCCATCCTGAAGATGCGTAACACGGTTATTTTCAGAAGTAAAAAAGAACTCCTGCACACAGAATAACTGGTAGAACTGTGCTGTATTTTACTGAAATAAGGGTCTAAAAGCTTTGGAAACCTGATGGTTTCCAGTCAGTAAATGTCTGTGGAATACTGTTCTCGGCACATACATCTCAAGAAAGGAGGGGACAGAAACTTTGCTCCCTGTCTCCAGCCTTAATAATGCTCCCGTGGTTCAACGATGCAAAGAAATTGTAGCTCCAGCTGAAGTGCTCGGTGCCTGGAATACAGCAGGGATTTTCTTACCGTTCCTTTCCTACATTGTCTAATGGACATTTCTGAGAACTGAGGGTAGGCTTAGAAAATAAACAGCAACAAATAATCAGTACAGATCTGCACCTGTTTAGACTACCTGATATCCTACAAGGATGAAGAGGTGGCCAGAAGAGTCAGTTGATACATGTCCAAGCCTTACCAGCCATAGCTGTGCACCAGTATTTGGTCTGAGGAGTAATTTGTATTTGAATCAGCTTGTTCTATGTTTCTTGCCCAGGAAAGTGATTCAGGTACCCAATACTTCATTTACAATTGATGGTTATGAATAGCTATTATCCTGCTCTAAATTACTAACATTCATTACAATTAGTTTCTACTTTGGTTAAGGATTACTTTGCATTTGGAAAAATTGTAAGGTTCTTATCTTGTTTTTCAAAAATTTATTTCCTTGTCTGTGATACCATATGTTTTGAATTTACAATTTGCAGTACAATACTTGCTTATCCTTTGAGACATTATAATGATTATTTAATACCACAAACAGAAAAGTACAAGCACAAAATTGCTGTGTTGAAGTGCAAGATGACTCTTGGAAACATGAATCAATTGAGCAGATGAGCATTATGTTAAACAAATCCACAAAGCAGGATTGCTCCCAAAGAATATTACAAATATTCCCTGAAAATGAGTCAGCAAAATAAACTGGTAAGTGAGGGGAAAACAACCACATTTTCTTCTTCTGGAGCAATGAATTAGTTGCAAATCACTGAATAAATTTAAATATGCATGGATTTAAAGACCTATACCAGAGAAAAGATGCACGTTGTATTTGAACAAGCAAAGGTCCCTTCCAACCTAGACAATTCTATGATTCTATAAGCACTGAATCATTGATGTCCAAATTTGTGTTACAGTCAAAATCGGAGAAACATGGGAATTGTAAAGAAAGGGACACTCTGAGTCACATAAGTCTCTTGACATGTGAAATGATTTGATGAAACTTGGGCTGTTTGTGTTCATCCCTAAAGTCCACTACAATATTCTTTCCCATCTGCATTCATTCCCCTTCCCTCCAAGCAGTACCATTTCTCTGTTCGCTCCTCTGCCCGGACCATTGCCTCATGTCACACCTGCCCCCGTGACTCAGGGATCCCACCATAGTATTTGGAAAGACTGCATTTTCCTTTTTCAGATTCCTCCTCGGACCTCACTTCTGCCAAATAATACTGGTTAGGGATGAGGGAATACCGCCAATAACTGGATTATCAATAATTGCATCCCCCTGACGTTTTAGCATTGTGTCCGTTGACAGGTTCAACACGTTCAGCATCGTGTTCCACATCGCTCTGCAATACTCTGCACACAGTGCAAAGGCCACGGAGCTTGTACCGTCTCTACGTACTTTCACAGGAGGCATCATTTTCCTCTCCAGCAGATAACAGAGAGCCTGCAGTGAATCACATACAAATCCGCTGAAAGAAAAATGAACATGACAGTCACAGACAGCAGATGACAAAAAGAGTGTTCGGTTTTTATAAATAATGTATTGCAGAGATGAATCAATTATGGTTCAAGGGAAAAAAGTGTGAGCACCAACATACATTATTTCCTCTCTGATTTGGAAACAGCCCTCTGGATCTGAAAAGGAACAAAGGTATGTCATCGGTTTGGTTATCCAGGAGTCGACATTTTAGTGTGTTCCTAAGGACTTTATTCTCTCTGATTCCCTGCTCTCATGTGATCACAGTCCGCATTTCTCCACATGCAGAGGAATCCTCCTGGGGATTAGCTAATGAAAAGTGCTGCAATTCAAGAAATGCATCCCCTCTGGCTGCTGTTATTTGCTTTTCTTTGGCAGTCAAACAAATATTGATATTTGAGGGCCTCATCTACTGACTGAAATTTCTTTCTTCAGTCTCTCATATCAATGCAGATTAATAATGCATGTAATCCACTCCCACTCAAAAACTGTAATTTTATTTTTTGTTGCAAAAGCATTTTTTCTATTTACATTTTTTTTCCCCGTTGAAGAATAGGTCATTCTTTACCGTGGCCTCCTGTTTCTCCTGATTTGCATAATCACTGGGAATTAGATTGCTGAGGACACAGTGCAAACCTGGTTCTCTCTTGTATTTATGCTAACAAGATTGTCTAGCCAGACACTTTTTTATTCACAGAGAAAAAAAAAAAAAGGGAAAATTAAAACTCTCCTAAAATAGTGCAGAGAGATATTATTTTTTAAAACCAGTTAAAAACAAAAACAAAACTAGAAGAACCAACCGAAATCCCAACCATCCTGTCTTGTTGCTGCTGCGGTCAGACCTCTTGCAGGTGACCCCCATGTGGGTAACACAGTGTCCCACTCCATGGGGACATGTCTCTGTCTTGCACTCACTCAGGGCTTGCTCCCACCCCAAAGCCATCACACCACTGCATAAAGCCAATAGTACTGGGGTGACATTTAGACCAGTAAAGACCTGAAAGGCCAGAGAAACAGCCATTTGTGTTGCTGGTTTTTGCTGACAAATGCCTGTTGAGATACAGGTGGAGGAAGCTCTGGAGGGAATAGATCTGGATAGAATAGTCAACCATCTTCAAGAGGAAAATCCCATTAATTAAGGTGTTCATATAAACACTTTGGTACCATTTCCCCTACAATCTACATTAGGATTGAGCCTGTAAAACCTACAGTAGATACAAGGCAGCACGTTGTCAGAACGAGGGGCGCACAAGGAAGTCCTTCCTCCTTGAGAACTCCCCTGGAAACAAAAGAGGGCACATCAGACCTTGGGGAAACTCTCAAAATCAGCAAAATGAAGGCTGCAAGATATATCGCTTGAAGGACATTCCAGCATTTAAGTAGGACATTGATTCTCTTTACAGTTTATTTAATATTCTGAGTATTCAGATCTGGATTCCATTTGCATTTGAAAGACACCTGCTACAGTCAGAAGAATGTTGAGAGGAATTAATTCATCTCATCCTGCATTGGAAAAGCTCTTTCATCAGATATTAAGTTCTGCAACAGTGATAGCTTCCAATTAATTGCTCTCAATGACATTTTCTTGTTTGCATACTTTTGCTTTGAGAAATTTCCTATTCTATCTTTTTCCAATTATCTGATCTACCTGGCAAAGTTGGACTGTAATATCTAATACCACAATATGTGAAAATTAGTCAGCCAAGACAATGCTAATGGATTTCTGAAGCTGATAATATTCGCTATATCTCTTTGGTTTGGGACTGTGACTTCTGACATCTTCACTCCTTGAAAATTGTGGTGGAAACTGTTCCTTTTTCTGGTGTGGCCTTTTTCCAGCATAAGGCAGCTCCAATCACATCCATTCCTGGAAGTACCATCATGGAAAAAACACAGGGTTCATTTTCAGACAGATGTATTCATGACATCCCAACTGCTGATATTCAGGACTACTTTGTGCTTCCTAGGGCCCACTTCATCAGGTAAATAGCTAGAGACAGGGTCCACACCTCCCTGTTTATGTTCCTTACATTTTCACACAGAAGAAAGCAGCAGAAGCGGTGATTGATGCCTGGTTGACACTTTCCTCTTACCTCTTCTCCTCAAGTGCAGAAGGATAAGGAAACCAAAACAATTTTGTGAGTAACGCGAGGATTAAAGTTCTCAAGATAACGCCTTAGTCTGCTTCATAGGAAGTTGAATTTGTGTTTGTTACAAAGGTTTTTATACGAAGGTTGAGACTAAATTGGTTGCTGATCTCATCCTAGAATCAAACTAGATTCTAGCTCAGAGAGAGCTTTGCTGGCTCCGATCTACTTCCATATTGGCTTAAATGCAAGATGAAAACACGTTTACAAAATAAAACTGAAGTTTCACTACTGATATTTCAATTGAGAAATTTTTAAAAAATAATTTTAAGTGCAGAGAACTGAGAGGTCTACTTATGCTTGTTTAGAAAGCTTACCTCTTAAAAAGCATTATTTGAAAGACCTGTATTTTGAGATATAGCTATATTATTCTTTAGTAAACTCAAAAAGGAGTGATTAGGCACTTCTTATAGTGTTTTTGTTATCTATACTTTCAATCATTTCACAAAGTACCTGAAAATCTGAACCTTTTTTTAAAATAATTTGTTCCACAGCACAAGTACAGAGATAGGTTGATGTTACTATTTGCTTTGTTTCGCATTAAATTTGCATTCCGAACCCTCTGGATATTATTATTTATAGACATCTATGCTGCAGTAATTCTTAAGAGCAATGAGGATTGAAACCAAAGAGTGTTAGATGTGTTCACACCTTCAGCTTCATGCAAAAAATTCATAATGTAGATAGGCACAAGATGAAACAAAAGGGTGCCTGTAGTTACACACACTTGACCAACAGACAACAGAAAGTGTAGATGGAAGTGGATTTACCCCCAAAAGCTACAGCAGAGCAAAGAACTCATCTCAGATTGTCTGGATACAAGCAAAACAAGATGTGAGATTTTACTCCTAAAAGAATAAAGTTTGTGTTCCAGCTCTTGTGCTCTGTAATAAACATAAAAAACAAGACCATCTTAAAGGCTTTTAAATATGAAAGATTACAACGTGGGAGAAAAACTGAGGTATTACTGCCTCTTGCAAATGCATAGTACTGTATTTGATAAACAAAATATTTAGCAGAACTGAAAATTAATGATGCATAATTCTGGCACAAGACCGGAATCAAACACCTAGTATATTGACATAATTTTTGCTTCTTCTAACCAAGCCTGCTGGAATCTGATTTATTTCAGCCAGTCCCTGTTCCTTGCAGGAATTGTTGACATAGTCTATTATAGCAATCAATCAATATCTGATTAAATGAATGAAGCTCTTTCATTACCCTCAAGCCCAGATTGAATTGCTGCAGCCGTAACAGGAAGACAATATTTCACCTTGAGATGGGGAAACCCCCACCCTCCTTCCAAGCCCTGATACTTATTGTTCAGCTTGTTCAATTGTAGAGGAAGACCGATGTCCCCCCTTTCCCAGCAGCAGTTCGGGAAGACCAGGCTGGATGGGGCTTTGAGCAACCTGGTCTGGTGGGAGGTGTCCCTGCCCAGGGCAGAGGGGATGGAATTCTTTAAGGTCCCTTCCAACCCAACCCATTCTATGATTCTAGGAAGGCAGAGGATGAGCTCACCATGGGGTGGCTGTGGCATGGCTTTCCCTCTGAACTGAGCATGCAGTTTAAATCTTGAATGCTCGGGAGGGAGAAGGAATGGAGGAAAGAAGGAGGATTTTCAGAAATGGGCAGTCTGAACCCACAGAAGCGGCATTACTCCTTGCATCACCAAAAATGCAAGCCCTTAGGCTGGGCCTGTCAGGTATCACTTTGTGGTTTGCTTGCCAAGGAGATCTGTGCTAAATCTTTGCCAGCTTCTGGCCTGTTATTATTAGGAGGCAGAAGAAGACACAAGGTGGGCTCCAAAACTGCTTTACCAACCATATTATTTATTGGTGGCCCAGTGGCTAGCTGGTGTAAACCAACACAACTCCAGTGACCTTGGCGGAGAGGCTGTGAGTCTCTTTTGTTGCTTCCTGCTTTTCTCATCTTTTCTCTTTCCATATCTCTAACTTCATTACTGGGAAGAAATAATTTACCTGAGCTAATAAAGTCATTTTGCAGCACCAGCACCGGTGCACCTAAAGGGAAAGGAGTATTATTGGTCCCTTTGAAGTAGCACAAGCAGAGCTAATGGAGGCTAACAACCGTGGTAGCTACTGATTGTTTGCTCCTTGACCAGAGAGAAATATGGTCCTGGCTTTAATTTTGTTAATGGGAGATTAAGAAACTGTATTTCCACCAGCCTAACAAACCTTGTTTGAGCATTTGTGTATCATAGCACTGGGTCTTGTAAGTCCCTTGAAACCATGCACAGAGGTATTTTGAAAATATTACAAAACCAAACTTAAATTAGCTTAGTGCTCTGCAGGGCTGTTCAATGCTAAATCAAGCTCTTACATGTGACATGTGCATTTTTAGTTGGTTTTAGTTTAGTTTTTAGTTGTTTTTTGCACAGTCACGGCAGAGCTGTTGTGTTTTGGAGCAGAAGCCATTGGCATGTGCCTTTCCAGCATTGCTAGGTCTCTGCCTGGGCTGCAGCAAGTCAACATGGCAGCTCCAGCACCCTTCACCAGCTCCATCCATCTCCAGACAGAGCAGCTGGGCTCCCAATCCTGAAGGCTCAGTTGGGTTTGCAAGGGAGAAGCCTGCTCCTGGTCGTATTTTATGGGAGCTTGTTTCTGGAAACCTCCAATTTTCTCTTTACTCTTGGGCTAAATGCAGTTCATAGAGTCATCGAATCATAGAACGGGTTGGGATGGAAGGAAACTTCAAGATCATTGAGTTCCAACCCCCCCTGCCCTGGGCAGGGACACCTCCCACCAGACCAGGTTGCTCCAAGCCCCCTCCAACCTGCCCTTGAACCCCTCCAGGGATGGGGCAGCCACAGCTTCTCTGGGCAACCTGGGCCAGGCTCTCACCACCCTCACAGCAAAGAACTTCTTCCCCACATCTCATCTCAATCTCCTCTCTTTTAATTTAAAACCATTAGCCCTCATACTATCACTATATTTCCTGATCAAGAGTCTCTCCCCATCTCTCCTGGAGCCCCTTGAGGGACTGGAAGGGGCTCTAAGGTCTCCCCAGAGCCTTCTCTTCTCCAGGATGAACCCCTCCAGCTCTCTCAGCTTGTCCTCACAGCAGAAGGCTCCAGCCCTCGCAGCATCTACGTGACCCTTCTCTGGACCCGTTCCAACAGTTCCATGTCCTTCCTGTGTTGGAAGCTCCAGAGCTGGATGCAGTACTCCAGGTGGGGTCTCACAAGAGGGGAGCAGAAGGGTAGACCTTAGTTGGCCAAAGGCTGCTCATACTCCTGGTCCCAAATGCAGCAGCAGATCCTCAGAAGGAGAGGGCTTCCTGCCATGGAAGAGGCAGGGGCTGAGCATCTTTGTAGCCTCATTGACCTCCTCTCTCCTCCTTCAGGAGAAAGAAACAACTGACACAGATGCCTGTGCAGATGTCCCAGCACAACCAAAGCCTCGAGACCCCTTACAGCTCTCTGCAAATCCTCCCAGTTAGTGGCACAGCCACGATCACCTCTCCAGTGCCCTTGGCTCCTATTTCTCCAGGCGGTGCTGTCATCAGTGCCATAATATATAGCCCTCTTGAGTAGAGAGGGAGATAGGTACTAACTAGCTTACATGGCCCGTTTTGCGGGCTATGGCTGGAAGTCAACGTGTCTAGGGGAAAGCGCAGCACTTAATCACTCACTTTGGGTGCAAATTTAGAGTGTGAAACTCTTGCCAAGTTGAATCAATTATTTTATTGCCTGGAATAAGTGATTATGAAGCTTTCTTGGCATACAATTAGCTCTTTCTGTTTCCTTTTTCCAAGCATTGCGAGCCTTTTAGAAGAAACACCAAGAGAAAACGATTCAAGAGAAAATGATTCAAGGATCACAGGGCAATTTTTATACTTTAATGTTATCTGCAGTGTAAGAAACATGACAGGTCCCACATTTTAAATTTGGGGAATCAAAATGAATGCTTTTAAGAATTGCCTTTTAAGCTAAGTGAAAGTAAGAGCAATGACTGACACAAGGGTAAAGTGTCTTCCCAATGTCAGAGATGGATTGTGGGTTAAAAGTTGACCCTTAGCTGTTTTTTCTGATGGTCTTTGTTCTGTAATAATCAGATTTAGAAAAACTTATGTAAGGCAGTTAAAAGTAATTCTGCTATACGCAAGACTTGTCAGGGAGCAGAGTGACATAATTTATGGACAGCCAAAGAAAAGAGTAAGACATTGGAAAAATTCAAATGGCTCCTTCCCATCATCCCTCAGCAGTAGAACGTATATAGACAAGGTTTTACATCTGCAGTTCTTCCTACTTTTTTGCAAATTTAGGAGAAATGGTGGGTGGATTACATTCCATAACCTCCCTTAACCTTCACAACATGGTAGATTAAGGCTGTGATGGGCCTAGACATGGAGTGGGAAGCAGAGGAGGAAACTCACAGATGAAGATCCTTTACCTTCAGACAGATTTAATCTCATTCGTATAAGAAGATGTGAGCAAAACTGGACAATGCTCTGGGCTCAGAGAGACAGTCATGCCTATTTAAACGCAAATGGGTAAGTAAGGATCAGTGTCCGACCACCATAAGCCTGGAGCAGTTCTCTTGGTTCCACCAGCATTCACGATCCTTCCTACCAGCTCATCAAGGCAAAAGCTGGAGCTCATCGCTCTCACAGTAGAAAATTTCTTCCTAATATCTCATCTAAGTCTCCCCTCTTCCAGTTTAAAACTGTTCCCTCTCATCCTATGTCTCCCCTTCCTGATCAAGAGTCCCTCCCCATCTCTCCTGGAGCCCCTTTAGAGACCAGGCTTGAAGGTCTCCCTGGATCCTCCTCTTCACCCCCAACTCTCTCAGCCTGTCCTTACAGCAGAGGGGCTCCAGCTCTCATAGCATCTTCATGGTCTCATCTGGACCTGCTCCAACAGGTCCATGTCCTTCCTGTGCTGAGGACTCCAGAGCTGGAGGCAGGACTCCAGGAGGGGTCTCCCCAGAGCGGAGCAGAGGGGCAGAATCCCCCCCTCATCCTGCTGGCCACCCTGCTGGGGATGCACCCCAGGGTGCAGGAGGCTTTCCGGGTTGTGAGCGCGCATTGCTGGCTCACGTTGAGCTTTTTGCCCACCAACACCCCCAAGTCCTTCCTCACAGGGCTGTTCTCAATCCATTCTCTGCCCAGCCTGGATTTGTGCCTGGGATTGCTGTGACCCAGGTGCGGGACCTTGCACTTGGCTTGGTTAAACTTCATGATGTTTGCATGGGCCCATCTCTCAAGCCTGTTCAGAGACATGGGTGACCACGTCCCTGCAGGACAGCCCAGGCAGACTCACAGAAATCATTGCCCAGAAACTTCAACACCAACTGCTCTCTAGATGCATCTAGTTGCACCTGTCTCTAGATGCATCTTCTACACGAAAGCACCATAACATGGATGGAGGGTGATCATGCAGAGAGTGATAAGGCAATGACAACCTGTGAGCTCTCAGATTGCAAACCAGCTACCAGTTGTCTGATCAGTTATCCAGGACACCAGTACTGGCTTGGGGGTTTGCCTGTCATTGGATGTGCCTTCTGCTGCACGGAGAGGGGGAAATCAGCCGTGTGTGTTCTTGCTTGGGCCAGAAGTGGTTTCTCATAGCTCAGAGAATTCAAAATGAGTAGTGGCTCCATGTAATGAGTCACTCTGGCCTCCTTTCTATTGAATAGTAATAGCCTGTGCTCGGAATATATTAGAGAAAGAAAAAATAAATAGGAAAAAAAATCTATTTTGTGACCAATTGCAGCTGTCAGGCTGCTCTCAGACTCTCTCTCATTTTTACTTTTATCATTACACAAAAGATGTTTGTTTCAGTTTCTCCCTCTCCGGGCTGGGCTGCCTTCTCTCAGGGGCTGAGACATTCGAAGCAGAGAGGAGCAAACTGTCATCCTCAGGCAGCCAGCAGCTCCAGGAAACCTGCAGCTTCCAGAGAGGACGGAGGTCAGTGAAAATGCTGCAGGAAGAGGTGTTTTAGAAGAGATTCATGCTGGGCACGGAGACCTCTAACATACCTGGAACAAAGTGTCAATGGGAGGTGCAGGGAGACAAGTCTGTTGGCCAGACCAGAAGAGGAACAAAGAAAGCCACTCAAGCACTTATTGTCTCATCTCTAGCTAAAATTGTCCTTCCTACAACCTGGTTCTCCTCCTGGCAACCTGTCTCTAAGCCTGCTTGAAGTAGGGGCTGGATGGTTCTGGGTAAAAGAGATTTGGTTCAAGATTGACTAATTTGTTTAATTCTAGAAAAAAATATTTCGGTGGGAAGCGCTGAACAGATCTTTAGATACCTCCAAGGGTAGGGCTGAGTCTTCTGCCTAAATGTTCAGAGTTTGGTAGGGTCTATATATCAAGGTGAACCCTTACAATTCTCCTAACATATCCCCAGCCCTCAGAGCAGCAGCTCAGTTACACCACAGACATAAAAAAACCTCCTTTATTAATCAAAAGCTTTCTCCCACCTGACTTTTCTACCAGCTATAAACCAAAATCTGCTGGTTCCCATGGGATCTGTCCTAGCTTTCCTGGCATGGCATCCCCACCTGGGAGCAAGGGGGGAATTTTATGCAGCACTCCTTGGGTTGTCCCAGGCGCATGAGGATTTGGTCTTTCCAAAGTAGTCATTGCTTGGTGAGTAGGTAGGCTGTCTGCTGGTGGGAGGTGGTGAGTGATTGCCTTTCCATCATTTGGTTGAGGTTTTTTTTTGCTCTTCCCTTCACTTATTGAACTATCTTTATCTCGAACTATGAGTTTTTCTTGCTTTTGCTTCTGATTCTCTCACCGGTCCCACTAAAGGGGAAGTGAGTGATAAGCTTGTGGGTGCTCAGCTGCCAGCTGGGGTCAACCCACCACAAGTTATAGAGGTCATTGCTTTCCTGGAGCTGTGAGAATCCTCTAGCGGGGTTTTCTGGAGGTTTTCCTGGCATTTCTTGTAATATTTTAGCACTGAGTCAACTACTTATGCTGCAAGATAGATGAGAACACTAGTTAAACAGGCTTGACCAGATATATGAATTGATACACACAGAAGCTTGTCTAAAGTGTTACCATCCATGAGATACTCTTCATGTTATTTTCTATCTTTAAATATCTTTAGATTGTTGTAGGAAAGTAAAGATGAGGCGTGCACTAACAAAGAGCAGCGTGGATCTTTTGCAATGGTAGGAAAACACAGTCGTGAAATGGACTTTCCAGCTTGGGAAACAGATTATAGATTTTAGTTTAGGACTGCAACAAAAAAAAATTGTGTTTTCCTGTTTCTTGCCCTACAGGAAAAAAATACTAAATAAAAAATCACGCTTAATGAATTGTTTTCATTGATTGCAAAAGCATTATAAAACATTTAATGATGTTGTACATATTCTGCTCAAAAGACAGTGTTTCAATTAAACACTTCACACACATTAAAATAAAACAAAAAAAAAAGATAGCTGTTAGTGAGCTTTTTCTAAGACACTTGAGGATCCTGAAGTTTCCGACGTATGATGAGCTTTTCTGTTGATATTTATTTCTCAACACAGAAAATGCATTCCTGTGCCTGGGGTTGGCATCTGTAAAGCAGGGTCTGGGTGGCCTGGCTGGCAGGGCCAGGAGGAGGGCTGGGGCTGGGGAGAACCTCCTTCCATGTGCAGCTTTCTGGGCTACTTCAGGGTGTCAGACCTCACCTCTCCTGCCGCATTCAAAGGCTTTAGTGGGGTCTTTCCACCTCCCTCCCTTTTCAATGCCAAGGCTGTGTTTTGCCAGTATGACAGCAAGCCAGACACAGCAATGGCTCTCATCTTCATTTCAATGGGTTTGCGTGGCAGCCAACACCATCTATCTTTGCACTTGGTCAAGAATTTTTTGTATTGCAGTTTAAGAAGAGATTCACTCTTTTCCAAAGATAAGAGTGGCTTCATGATACAAGTGTTTAAAGAGGTCTGGTAAGACATGAACCCTTTGTAGCCCATCCAACTTACCCCGGTGTCATCTCCCATCCTTAACAGAAAATTCTGTTTCCTAGAGCAGCACTTATTCTGAGGCAGAATAGGAATTAGGGAAACCTTTGGAAATCTTTCCTGAAAGAATCAAATAATCTGTTTCCACGCTGACCCTACCACGTTTGCTGAATGGTATTCCAGCTCCAGCTCTCTGTCAGCTACTGGCATGGCTAGAAAATGTGGGAGAGGGTTTTGGGACCCTGGCCAGTCCTACCTGTGATAGGGACTGTGGTTATAGGAATTATTAGAGCAGCACAACTATTGAAAGTGTGGTTTTATGAAAGTGCTGGGTATCCGTGCGGGGAATGAGTCTAAAGCAGGTGAGGCTAACTCCCTCCCAGGGGCAAAACGTCTGTACTGGATCATGTAACCCTGTCCCTTCCCTTCCCTCAGCGCAGCTGCATCCAACCTGCATGGTAGATATAGATTTTAAAAAAGATATAGCCGGCCTGAGCATGTGAACAAGTGATGGTGTAACGTCAACTCTTCTATACAACCCCATCCCGTCATTGTTGCTTGGGTCGTTAACCAAGTTAGTGTGGGTCTGCCTCTGTCCTACAGAAATGTGGTAGGTGCAGGAGGTGATGAAGGGGGCAGGGAGCTGCACTGTGTTTGCCCACATTTTCTCATGTCAGATGACACAGAACATGTGTTGAACTGGGTAAGATCTGGGCGGGGAGGAGAGGGAAAGTGGTCTTTGGTCTTTTTGACGTCCCCAGGAAATCTGTGCTTGGAAGTCTCCATTATTTCCTATAAAGACGTGTCTCTGACACAAATCTGCAGTGCTAAGCAGAATTTGCACAGCCTGCTTTTGCCCAATGACAAGCAAATTTGTTTTTGTAGATAAGCTTGGAAGTAGAGCACAGCTGGCGTGGAAATGATTGGGTTTAATTTCCCATTTGTTTATGTCCATGATTTAATTACTGCAATCCCTGTTATCAGCTCCTTTAAATTTTTATTTATTACCGGGCGTCAAGAATATAATTTATTTCCTTTTGACAGAAAACTACTTTCCACAGAGTGACAATCCATCAGGGAAAACTGTCGTGTTAACCCGTCGATTCACAAATACACCATGTGTGTAAGTAAGAGTGACTGGAGTTAAATTGCATTGAGGAGAGATCAGGAGGCCACAGGATGTTACCCACAGTCGTGGTCAGGATCATCCCTGTGAAAACAGTCGTGATTGGAGTGAAGATTTTCCTCCCAGTTCCCACGGAACAAGGTTTCGATGTCAGCACATGGCAGCGCCCCTGGCTGGGTCCGTGGTGGAGACATGACATGAACAAAAATGCTTTTCAAATCCCAGAGTCACATACTTTCTTGTGATTAGGCTAAATGTGAAGCATTTTTCTTTTCCCTAATTTTTCTAGGCAAAACATATGGAAATCAAGAAGGGAGAAGTGAAGAACCTGAAGGAAAGCCACTCATCTTGAGAGATGTGTATCCCCATTACTCAATGCAGGGTTTATCGTGATTTGTCCTGTGTAGCCTTATGAAATAGAGGGACTTTGAGTGCGTGATTTATGCCTCTCCTGAAGGGCACACACACATACAAAATGATTAGATGTTTCACTCAAATATTTCTGTATTTAAAAATGTAAACAGAATGAGGTATCCAACTTGCCAACTGATTGATATATCTATTACTTTCAATGAAATCAGATGTGAATTAAGCCTACTGGAAGGCTACAACCTGCCTTCAGACAAATCTATTATGTTGTTTTGAGTGCTGGAATTCATTTCAGAAGGTTGCTTAGTCGTGCTGCTAAAAAAAAAATATATATATTTTGCAGAAGGAAAATACTGGCAGCGTGACAGGTGACTGAGGAAAACTGATCTGCTCATAAAAGATTCTTCTATTCGATTTTATATGAATAAATTAATTAGAATCCATTCAATTATTGTGCTCCTAAAAGTTTGCATCCTGTTTGCTGTACAATGTACTGAGTTTATTATAAATTTGATGCTGTTATGTTCTTCTGAATGACTCTCAGACATCTTTGCTGTGAGATACCTTATAGCTAACGTATTTTCCCATATTCATTGCTACAAGAAAAACAGGTCACATGCAAAAACAAAAAAAAGAAAAAAAACAAAGGGGGTTTTAAAAATATGTATTTAATTCAGGTTTCTTGCAATCTTTTTTAAGGACATAAATACTTAATTCTAAATTTTCCAAAGTGATACGTTATTTCAGATGTCTTACTGGATACTTTTTGTGTTGATGCTTTTCTATAAGCACAGATCAAATCCTGTTCAAAAACAACCCTTGGTGGCTATTACAATGTGCAGCTTGAAGTCCATCAGTATTGTCTATTCTACACCTTGCAAAGGACCTGAATGTCTGTCTGTGGTGTTTTTCCAATGCCTCCTCTCAGTGCCATCTATTGGGAAATTCAAAGTTCTCAGCAGTAGGTTTACATGTTTATCGTTATTTAAGGATTGTGGGTTGCAGAGAAATTTTGATATCCTCTTTCTGTTTCCTCTATGGTGACAGCAGGCAATCCAGGCAGTGGAAACAAGAGTGAAACTGAGAGATAACACCTGTATATCTCATCTCTGCAGTTTGGCTGGGCTCAGCATGGAGGATATCGCAATGTAAAATGGGTTCCTGGAACTATAGCTTTTTTCTTATACGAAATCTTAATGCTCTAGGCCTTGGTTCTGTATTGAGCCCCCTGAAACAACCCCAAATAATTTGTGAGATATCTGCCTGAAGACAATGTGTTTCGGTGTGTTGTTGCTTTAGATGCCTTGGATGAAGCCAAGGGATGTCGCTGCAGCGATGAAAAATTTCAAAACACATCCATTCTTCAGTTTCCTTGAGGTGACCCCTTGTGTTTTAGTATAAAACTTGGGAGAAAAAAAGTTGAAAGGTTTTTGTGCCTTACAAATAAATAAATAAATAAATAAATTGACTATCAGGTCCATGGCAAAACCCCATGGTAAGGCAAATCACGTCTTCCTCAAAGAGAGTGTCTCTGCATTTCCATCAGGAAAATATAATCAGAGGAGCACTGTGCTGCCTTTCCCAGCAGCGGGAAAATGAATGGTCTGTGCTAGGATTATTTGTACAGGAAATTGGATTGCGAAGATGCATTAAAAGGTGATGCTAAAACGTTATGACAATGAGAACTACCAAGATCAATAGAGAAACTGATGTTCTGGAAAACCAGATCCAATTAGACGGAGAACTCGATGGACTGAGTACAGGCAGCACAGCAGAGCCACTGCCAGTGCATGGGGTTTGCTGGTGACAAACCCACCTGTCTCTAGCTCCTCTCACCTGCAGGAAAACCTCAAAAGTGCCCAAAGAGACTTCGAGAGTCCCAGTCACTCCAGTTCCCTACTGGGACATGAGCTCTTTGGGCAACCAAGCTGAGGAGGGGCAGTGGTGAGTAGGCAAGTCTGTGCCCGTGGCCACCGCTGCAGCATCGTGCTGGCACCAGCACCCAGGAAGGGTGAAACCGGTGGTAAATTAATCAAATAACCATGCAAGCCAGCAAGAAAGAACAATTTCCTCACAGTTTTGGAATATCTTTCCCAAAGAAAGGGAAAAAAAGTTTGTACAAATACACAAAATTATACTCTGGCTGTTACTTCTCAGTCTGAATGTTCTGTTTCCTGCTGTGTTATATTCTTTAACACTTAATGCGTATTTCTGCCTTTGGTAAAACGCATTCTGAAGAAAGAGAGAACAGTTAGTGTGGGGTTTTTTTTTTGCCTAGAATATTTGAGCAGGTTTTTTCTACCAACTGCAGGTTGAAACTTGGAATGACTTCTCAGTTCTTTCTGCCTTAGAACAAAGCAGAAGATAAAGCTTCGGTCCTGAATTTTGATTTCTTAATATGAAAAATGAATGCCTATAATAATCACGTTAAGCATGGAGGAAGGATAGATAAAGCATTACAATAATATTTGGAGCTTATTTTAATACGATTCAGAAGCCAGCAAAGCAATCTAGCATAAGCTCAATTTTGAATGTGAGGCCTGTCCTGCTAAAATATATTCTGTGCTTTGCCAGACCTAATCTTGTTATAGTAAGGCATTAGGAAAAAGGAACAAATGTGCGTGTTTTATTTAACTAACAAACTGCAAATTTTAAATTTTTGTTTCCAGATATGTGATTTCGAATTTATTTGTAGCACCTAATTAACCTAAGATTGGATTTTCTATAGACACAAGGATTAGAACAGCCTACCTGCTCAAGCAATACCAGAAATCAAATGCAAAGCAACTGCAAGCATAAACCAAGAGGAATTTCTGTTTGACCTGAAACAAGTGTCTGTGAACAGACACCAATATTCCCCAGAAAGTTCTGACTGTATGTTACCTGATAGTATTGAAGGAATGAGAACCTGGAAATAAAAACAAGGAAAAAAAAGGAAGAAATAGGTAAGAAAAAGAATCCAAATGCTAAAATCATATTTTGAAACCAGCTCTTCTTTCCAAGTTTTTATTTAGATCAAGCAGAAAGTGTACATATAAAGGTGAAGCTGGAAATCCAACAATATTAAGGATCAGAACCCACATGTCATTTTGTACAATTCACTGTGATAAACAGCAAGTAAAATTGAAATTACTCTCTCTGTCTTCATGCTATATGATATTTCCAGAATTTAGTATGCTTTTGATATCCCAGTAGCTTTTCATAAGAAAAATCATAATGATTTGAGCAGTAAGTCAGAATTCATCTTCCTTTAACTTTTTTACACAAATTCTGTGATGCCTGCTAACACAATTACTGTGCTTTCCCTGCCCCGTCTCCTTCAGTATAGCGTAGAGCTGTTCTTTTTATCATTTTGGGATATTTTCTTCTAGCAAAACTAATAAAATATGATTCTGAAGCGAGAGAAGCCCTTGGTCCCTCGCAGGGTTGGGGCTGGAACAGGGCAGCTTCTGCAGAGGGGATGGGGTTCCTTTGTCAACAGGATTTCTCAGGAGCTTTGGCTTTTATTTACTTTGGTTTCTTATTGCAGGGGGGAAAAAAATCCCACATCATAGAATCATTTCATTCATGGAATGAAAGCTCAAGATGCTCTAAGGCTGGTTAAAAATCATAGTGTTTTGCTAGCAGTAAAAACCCACATTGATCTACTCTTTTAGGTGACAGGGCTCCTGATATATGGGCCCCAAATGATTCTCCCCTTCATTTTATATGTCACAAACACCGACGTGAACAAGGTAAATACTTTTCTTCGAAGAAAGAAAATCAGGAAGAAATAAAATGAAATAATGATAAAAAAAATCAGTCAGTTCGTGTAAATGCCAAATATTATTTATAATGGAATGAGAAAGTAGGACAGAAATCTTCTGCATACACAGATAGCTCTTCTGAATATGAGGAAATTCCAAATGAAGAAGAATAAGCAAAAATGTGTTATACTGTATCCTCTAATATCCATCAACCTGTTAAGGCATTGATGGTGACAGCTCTCCCCATAGCTCTCCCAGGAAAACGATGTCATCCACGCGTGCTCCTGCAAAACTGCTTGTGGAAAAGAAGTGTCCAGGCTGTATTAATTTCAGCATCCCCCATTTAAGAAATATACTGATAAGTAGGAGAGGAATCAGAGAAAAGATGCAATAGAAATTACAAGACTGAAAGTGCTCATATTTACAGTTTCTGTAGCATGGCAAAGGAAAGTATTCCTAACACAGCTGTAGAAGCTGGCAGCTGGGAGCAGAAGTGAGACTAAATGCATTCTTTTGTCAGCGAGGGTAACTCACCTTTGCAATGATTTCCTAGGGGAGTCGCAATCCACTGGTAATTTCGTTAGTCAACATGAGATATTTTTCTGAAAATCATGCTGTAGCCTACAGGAGGAAGCTACACTTCCTTTATTGAGGGAGTCCTACGGCTTTGTACTCTCAGAAACACATACCCGGGGATCAGCAGCCTTCAGGTGCAAAGTTCTGGCTAAAAGGGTTAACCATAAGTTACCAACACTCAGGTATTGAATGGCTTTTTTTTGGCTAATTTAGGTTGCTTACTGTCATGGGTAAGGTCTTTCTTTTGCTGTGTTTGCATAGAGCATAATTTAACAAATCCATCCAAAGCAGAGCTGCAACTGATACCTCAGGACATACAGCTATACCTGTAAATTATATTTTAGCATATTCTGCTTTTGTTGAAACTGCTACAAACAGAGAGCACGTTTATAATGTCAATTCTAATGCAAGTTTTGCCATCAAAGAGCTAGTTCGGTTTTAATATTCCCCAAACTATTTATCCTGTCCATAGCTGTACACCAGATTAATATTTTAAGCAATTCAAGTCACATTTAAATTTGGATCTGAAAAGACATACACAAAGGTAGATCTGAATGACTGAACAATTAGAATATTCTTTTCTTAATTATCTTAAAAATTCCTTGCTCCTTTAGATGTAAAATAAGTGGAACTTCATTCACCAGATTTGTATATAAAGTAGGAAGTGAATCACTGTAAATGTTCCCATGTTCTCACACTCTCTGTCATATTGATATATTTTATAGGTACCATTGTTGCCAAAAATGGGTTTGTGAATCTTTCAAAAGTATTTCTAATGTCAATACACAAAAGGCATCCTATAAACAAGTAACAGTGGAACTGGCACGTGAGTAAAAAACACCACATGGCCAAAAGTCAGCAAAATCCTTCTTTCCCTGGGCCTTAAATGTTTTAACATTGATTTAGCACTCCAGAACATCAAGAGTAATGGAGAAGAGATATGTGACGAGAAGTTCTGCTTCTAAAACCATGGGACAGCGGTGGATGGAGATGAATTCCCAAAGAAAATAGAGGCCTTAAGGCTGCTTTAAATGAAGTCCGTAAGGAGCTGAGAGCAGTAGAGCTTCTTGGGATTTTCCTGTTAATCTTTTTCCATCAGGAAACGCCACCTCTTCAGAAATTGTGTTTAATGGGAAATAGGTTCATTTTGGGAAAGTTTTGCTGTAACAACACTTTCCTTGGGGAAATCTACCTGGATTTTCCCTCAAGGCTGTGTTGGGTGTGATGGAGGCTGGGCAGCCCTGGTCCTGGCTCAGGAACATCCCAGAGCCAGGGAGGGCTGGGATAACTGGCTGGCATGGATAAGAGGGAAGTCCTCTAGGGTATTTCTGCTCTGACATAATTCCTACTTCAAAAGCCAGTAAAACTCTGGAAAAGCCATCTGCTTCCTTAAATAGGAACTGTTTTTACTGGTGATAGAGTTTGCATCATTCAGGGTACGTACAAGTTGTTAAGTGTCCTGATGGGAGACGGACACATGGCAGGTTTTTAGGTGGATGTATCTGGAGCTGCATGGAGCTGATCAGGTGAAAGGACCTGGTTTTGCCTGTTTTCTCCAGTAACTTTAATTTTTGTGAGTGTTTGGTAACTTCTTTGCCTGCTGGGGTTATGAACATCTTTCACAAGGGCACAGATATCTCTAAGAGCCTCCACCCATGAAGCTGTCAACATGTTCAGTACGAATATGCCTCACTTTCTCAGGTACTGACCATACTCCCCAGCCCTGCTCAGGCTTCGCGGCAACGCCTGTGACTCCAACTTTCTGAATAATCTCTTTGACAGACATTTTTCAAGAGCGTTGTTGCATCAGCATTCACCAGCGATGTGCTGTCGTAAATATTTCACTGTATTTAAAGCCTGCAGGTAGTTTTTCTTCTGATTTGCAGCATTTACGTCCTGTGCTGTTTTGATGGGATACTTGAAAGAAGATTGAATAATTTCCGCTTAACATCTGAGCTTCGATTTTAACTGGGTGTCAGGCCAAGTTCTGAATTTAAATTGATCTGTCCATTGCCTTTCTTTCCTTCTTCTCTTTGTTCTTTTCCTGATCTTCACTCCCATGGGACAGCGTGACTTTTGCAAAAGCTGTTCTAATGCTTTTCCCATCCACGCTGAGTGTGTAGCCAGGCTTAGCACAAAGGCACAGAGAAGAAAGATGAGGAATCAGAAAAATCCACTCAGACATCTCTCATTTCTTTTAATGTGCCTTAAAATGCCGCAAATTAACATAATTTATCTTGGAGAACTGGTCAGAACATTGCACATTTAAAATGTAGTGGGTTTTTTTTGAAAAAATGAGTTTCCCATTGATGTTCCTCATCTTTCAATAAAATAAAAACCAAAGGTGAGTTCTTTGGAAAAATGAGGTTGTGCTCTCCTCCCTGTCCCCACATATCTTCCCCTGCTTTGCTGTTGGTAACAGAGGGAATTTCATTTCCCATTGTAGTTCTCTCTTGATGTGTTTTCTTTGGTATTACCTTTGCGTCTCTTCCATTCAATGTCAAGAGTGCAACTTGCTCCCATTGCTCAATATGATCACCAGTGGTAGTGATAGTCCTCTGTTGCTTCAGGAGATCTTATGGTTCTCTGCTGCTTGCCGTGCAAAAGCCTCTCTTTGTGCTGCAGAGCAATGGGTTGGCCCAGGTGACCTCCAGCCCAAATTACTCCATGAATCTATGAAGGAGACACTTAGCTCCCACCCCAGCAAGTGAAAGGTGGATATAGGCTTTGGGGTGGCTGGAAGGCGGGTGATGGGGGATGTATTGGGTGTTGGTTGATGGCCCAATTTCGAAATTTGAGGGGAGCTGGGAGCAGCTGGCAAGATGTGGCCTTGCTGAGGGGCTGGCAGCAGGGCTGTCCCACCGGGCATTGACTTCTGAGGTGCAGTGGGAGCACGGAGTTCGGTGCAGTTTGTGTAACTTCTTACGGGCTCTCTCAGGAAAGTGCGATGGATGATTTAATGAATCATTCTGAGTGTGTGGGCTCTGCCTTCCAGTGGGTGAGATCTGTTTCACTCCAGCTTTGTCTCACATTATAAGAAGTAAAAAAGTGCTCTTCTGGAACTTTTTATTTATATTTCGCAATAAAAGCTCTGACAGCTGAAATAAAGCTGTTCGTGGATATATTCTTTTCAAAAGTACAGGCTCAAACTCACAGACAAGAAGAAATTGTAGGAAAAGAAATAGAAGACTTGGACTTGCAAGGAAAATAGGTGATAAATGACAATAAAGTGGGAAGATGGTGGGCAGGTGGCATGGCTTTGAGCATCAAGGCTGACAGCCATTTCGCACCATCCCTTTTCTGCCTCAGCTGAGCAGGGCAAATGGAGTGAGAGGAAAGGCTGTGGCAACACCACCACGTTCAGAGAGCAAGGACCAAGGGTTGTCTCCCACTAGCCATAGCTTTTCAGCACTGAGGAGACAAGGTAGCCCCCGTGACAAGGTGTTCTACCTGGGTAAGTGATTTCTGAAGGCCCGTATAGCACCTGCCTGCATTTCTGGTGCCAAAGGATGGTCAAGATGCTCATGAGATGAGATGAGATGAGATGAGATGAGATGAGATGAGATGAGATGAGATGAGATGAGATGAGATGAGATGGAGATGAGATGAGGTTTCAAGCGAGAACTTCTATCTGATTGTGCTTTCCCAGCCTGGCTCTGCATCTCCTTCGTCTTTCTCTTTCTTTCCTGCAAGTCATTGTGAGCTTCTGCTTGGCATGGGCAGAGGGGAGATGGTGGTGGGGAGGCCTTTGTGATGCCAAAGGAAGGCTGAAGAAGGAAAGATGTTGTTACAGACTACACGTGCTAGGGAAGCTTGTATCTGGGGAGGACTGAGCTGAATAACAGATGAAGAAGTGGTGTGTGCTGTGTGTGTTTTGAAGTATCCTAAACATCTCCCATAAGAGAAAAGGAGAATATTAAGAACCAGACATAAGGTTCATGAACCTTTTTCTCTCTTGTGTTGCTCTTCTGGTATGTGTCAGACCATAATGATATGGACAACGGGGTGTTATACAGTGGGCTAAATATACTGGTGACATAGGCAATGGAGATAAATGAGAACAAGGAGGAAGAGGTTACCTGGAGATTATTCCCTTGCTGCTGCTGGCATTATACAGCCCTCCAGGTGCTGTCTTTATGTCTTCAACACTAAAGTTGTTTGATTTTGGTGTCTTACCGGAAGTTAAACTTTCTACGTAATTCTAATATGTTAAGGAATTAAAACTTTACCAAAGATGTTCTAGGAGAAGTCTTTTTTATATTTAATTTGTTGGTGCAAGATGCTGACTTTCCAAGATTTATGCACATTGGTTCCAGCAGAATGCTGTGAGGTAACAGTTCAAATCTAGTAAATAAATACTGAGAGATGCCAGAAAAACTGCTCAAGAGGTTATGAGTCTTCCTCTCGGCACCTGCTCCTTGGTGGAAAATGGATGTTTCAGACCTCTTAGCGCTCAGGCAGCAGAAGTGTGTGCCTACTGTCCTGACATAGTGCATTGCAGACCCTTGATGATTCCCAAGCCCTGTCCGGCACCACAGCCTTGCAAATCAGCTCAGCTCGTTCCTGCCCGGTGATTGAAGACAGAACTCCCAGGCGCGTGTCTCAGCTCCAGGCAAGGCTGGGCAGTGACTCACAAAGGGGACCAGATGACCTCCATGGCATTTCATTGCCTGAGAAGGAACTCAGAGGAAGGGATAGAGCCTGATGAAATTCAATAAGGGCAAGCGTAGCGTCCTCCCCCTGGGGAGGAATAACCCCCTGCACCAGTACAGGTTGGGGGCTGACTTGCTGGAAAGCAACTCTGTAGAGACAGACCTTGGAGTCCTGGTGGACAACAAGTTGCCCGTGAGCCAGCAGTGAGGCCTTGTGGCCAAGAAGGTCAATGGTGTCCTATTGGGGTGCATTAAAAAGAGCATGACCAGCAGGTCAAGGGAGGTCATCCTCCCCCTCTGCTATGCCCTGGTGAGGCCACATCTGGAGTACTGGGTCCAGTTTTGGGCCCCCCAGTTCAAGAAGGACAAGGAACTACTGGAAAGAGTCCAGTGGAAGCTACAAAGATGATAAAGGGGGTGGAGCACCTCTCTGATGAGGAAAGGCTGAGAAACCTGGGTCTGTTTAGCCTGGAGAAGACTGAGAGGGGATCTCATCAATGTGGAGCAATATCTAAAGGACGAGCGTCAAGAGGATGGGGCCAGGCTCTTCTCAGTGGTGCCCAGTAGCAGGACAAGAGGCAACAGACACAAACTGGAACATGGGAAGTTCCATCTCAACATGAGGAGGAACTTCTTTCCTGTGAGGGTGGCAGAGGCTGCCCAGGTGTCCCCCTGGACACGTTCCTGTGGGACTTGCTCTGGGTGACCCTGCTCTGGCAGGGGGTTGGACTGGGTGATCTCCAGATCAATTCCATGTCATTCTGTGATTCTCTGACTCAGTGTTACCAATGCTTCATCAAATGGCTATCGGGTTTTTGCCTGTTCACAGTCTCTTTCTGTGCTGAATTCTAAAAGCAGATCTTTCCCTATTCTTTTTTTTTTTTTTTTTTTTTTTTTTTTTTATCTTTAAGCTCTTGAAAACAGATGCAGTGGCCCAGCTTTTCCTAAGCCTATGCAGGGTGCCTGAAAAAATGAGATGACTTCATGGAATGAAAAGCCAAATGTAGCGAAGGTGTATTTCTATAATAGATTATTTCTCCTAGTGATAACAGAGCCCTTACACACACCAAAGCTGGGCTTGATTCATTGATTTCCACTGTTATTGATGAAAGACTTTAATTTTTTCCTCATCTCACACAGGTTTATTAATTCTTAAATCTAATATACATTATTTTGTTGTTTCTCAACTGAAAATGCCTCTTCTGAGACCAATTAAACTAAAGCATGGGGTGTATTTCTCATTCTGGCAAACAAATATAGCAAGATCTTTGTGAATATTTTTCCTTGGAGAAGCCTGTGTTTCAGTGCTGGTCTACTTTCCTGAATATTTTGATACTGCTTGGATGTATTTGCTTGTTTGTTTCTGGATATACATAGCTTAATTTTGAAAAGAATTGTGGGGTTTTTTTGAGAAAGAAGAAAACTATGAAAATTGAATAACAGGGATATTTCTTCTGCATTTGGAGTTGAAAAATTGAGAAAAATGAAGGAAAGAAAAACATTTTTAAAATCATATTTGAAACTGATGAACCCAATGGGTTTCTTAAGCATTACTTTTTTTCTTAATTTTCTATGAAAACTTTACATCTGTAAAGTGTTTTTAGCAAAATTAACTCTATCGATCAATTGTTACCAATCAACTATGATTAAAGAAATGGAATCTTGATAAAATAAGAACTTTTTATTTTCCATGTCCTTTATTAAAATATGGACATTATAGATATTCAAAACATCAATTACAAAATGCTTTTCTATCTCACTCAGCATTCTCAGACACAAGTGCTATGCTGTCAGAAGAAAGTTCCGATTTACTGGTGATGCTACATCCAAGATTGATTGCAAATTGCACCGGGGAGTATATTCTGATATTTCCAGACCCGTTCTGATGACTCAAGAGATCTGGATAAGATTTGAAAAAGACAGGTGGTCTTCTAAATACTTCTTCTGCTCATCTTGTTATTACTTAAAAATCACTTTATATGGAGTAGATTGAATTGGCCAAATGTCCAGATACGTTTCATTGCTGCTGTTATGCCTATTGTTATTATTAACATTATTAATAATAAAAATAATAATATAGGAAATATCAACAGTAATAAGAACATCAGCAGGACAATTATACAAATATCACGGCCAGTTCTGCTGTCTGTTTCTGACCAGCTTTCTGCAAGAAAACTTGGCTTAACACAAAAAATCTTGAGAAATCAAACTTAGATAAAATCATAATAGAAACAAGGTAAATTGTTAGGATTTACCAACTGTTAGGATTGCAAAAGGTAGTAAAGCAATACCTTTTTGCTAAATGACATAGTAAATTTTTCATGAGTTAAATTTTTACATAAAGATTTTTTTTCCTCCTAGACTATATTCTTTGGACCAGAACTTCTAATCAACTGACTAAAAATGTAGGTTTTCTACTGGAAAAATACTTTTTTTTCGTTTGTTCTCAAGAGTAATATCAAGGAACTTTCATAAAAACTAATGCTTAGCAACGTTCATTGCAAAGGATGTATTCATTGAAAATATTTTAGGCAAAAGCTGTCTCCAAACAAAGCAAGTTGTAACGACGGCCACCTTCAGTGGAGCAAGTCTTGTTGTTTCGTTTAACAAATATTCACTACTTTCCAGTGACACAGACAAATCCTGCATAAATATCAATCACACACAAGCTGGTGTAAAATATGTGTGTGCTTTTCAATTTTTTTTTAGTGACTAAAATGTAGGTCCAGGCTTAGAATCTCTACACAACAGTCATTTCAAAACAGTGCTTTGTTTTGTTATATCATCAGAATTGACCAAGCCCACAGAGAGGAATCACGTTACTTCTCTGAGTTGACTCATGCCAAGGAAATTTCTGCTGTTTGTGGGGATACAGATGTGGGAGAGCACAAAAAGCATTTGCTGAATCTTTCTAATGCATCTCTGGTAAATGACAACAGTGCGGCCACCCAGAGGTATTCCCCGCACACCAACAGCTCTTCATAACTCAAAGTCATTGCAGACAATGGTCTAGTTATTCAATTATTATCATTTCTGTAGAAAGAGAAGAAGCTTTCCACTGTGTACAACATCCTATTTCTTTCTCAAGCATCCCATGTTCATCTGAGATAGTAAAAAGCAGGAATGGAGGTTATTCTTGTCTTGGCAACTCTGGTGCTTTACAATGCTCCCGAAGACTTACAAGGGTTTGGGAGACTGTAGAAAGGGTTATACTGGCCCTTGCCTCCTGGTTATGAACCTGGTCAAACTGGCAGACATGTTTGAAAACTGTCGCTTTCTTTCCAGTGGTGAGAAATAAAGCTTGTATCTGTACAATGAGAAAATGCTTCTTTACGGTTCTCATTCTTAGATTCACACACGGAGACTAACCCTTTAAAAAAAAGAAAAAAAGGGAAAAAACCAAAGAGAAGTAGGTCTGGTATGTGCCTCAAGCTGAGGATGTGTTCATATTAAAGAGGATGGGTAAAGTGCATCAAAGGAGTAAAGAGTAGAGTAGAGCAGAGCAGAGCAGAGCTACAACCAGTGTAAATTTTCCTTTTCTTCAAGATTAGCTGCTGCAGGAACAATTCCATGATGTGAGAAGCATCTGTGGCCTGTGAATAAAAGGATCTACTTCAGGGGCTTTAATTGGCTCTTACAAGAGGCAGTTTTACTGTAAGAAGAGGAATAGTTTCCACAATGAATGCATTATGGCCCAAGAATGTAACAATGAATTTTCCTCCACTTCAAAAAGAACCCCAGGCACTAGAAATGTGCTCTGAGATAGGGGAAGGACTTTCCACACTGCCCTAAGACAGAGAAAACTAGGCAGGAGGATTTTACACAGGACCCACAGTCTCTCGGTCTTGTTGTTCTCATTACATACCATGAAAGTAATGAAAAAGGCCATGACTGTCACTCTGAATCACCATCTGCGAAGTAATTGCATCTCCCAGATTTGATTGCAGGTGGGTGGACTGGAGTTCATGCAATTGAGCAATCCCTGGGGGACTTCGCAGGGAAGGAGTTCCTTCTCCATCCAAATGCAGATGGTAGGATCAGAATAAATGCACAGTTTATCATGATGTTTTGTATTAATGCTTGTAACTAATGAGAAGAATAAGCATATTCAAATGCTTCTGTAGATGCACACGTAATATATGAGTGAATTAGAGAATATAATTTATCATGAACTCACTTTTTTTGCCACTCATCTGGAATACTTGACAATCTGAAATAGCAATAAATGAAAACATTATGAATAATGCATGGTAGAAGAACCAGGACTGATCCATCCTAATTCTCTCTTGCCAGTTAAAAACCTGATTTTAAATGATATGTTCTTCCCTCATTCTTTGAAGTAACTTCAATTATGTCCATTTGGACCAAGACTAAATTTAGCCCTTGCAACTCAGTAAGCTCTATTGGCACAAGAAACTAACCCCCAGACTCCTGTCGATCTAGAGACATCAATTTCTCAATGATACAGCTAAATATGCAATTAGGAGCCTTAGGCTTAGATCAGTGTTTGGCTGCAATTGACTCAATAGGACTAATCCCGTTTACTTCATTTGTATGAGGATCCTCACTTGTTTTGAGCAGGGTCAACCCTGACAGGGCAGATGCTGGACATTGTGCTGAGGTTCTGACGCCTGGGCTGCAACAGGGTTAAATACCCTGTGCCCAGGAGGAATGACCTCGGAGATAAGGTAGTGAGAGGCAGAAGACCATTTTCATGTGAGAGAAACAAAGGATGAATTCTGCAAAGTCACAAACATCTTCTAGATGTTTTCAGAGATGACCTGAATGATGGTCTATAGTGCTCCTTAACCCAGGGCAAAAATCAGCTCCCAAGTGTCTCCATCCATCCTTTCTGCCCCAGCTTAGGGACCAGCTTCTAGATCAGGGTAGGCTGAAAATGTCCATTAGAGCTGAACCTTGACCCACCATGGGCAGCTGAAAGCCGGGTCTCCAACGCTCTTCCGTAATTTCCCTTCAGCTTCCTCTTCTCAGTTCACAGCAGGGTTCACCCTTTAATTTCTTGGCCTCTGATCAAAAACCAGGTAATTACCAAAGCAGCGTGGAGTTTGGATGATTGACAGATAACATCCCATGAGAGAACAAAAAGCTGCATTTTGAAAAGGTAAGACAATAAAGGTATTTCAGCAAGAAGTCAAACAGGAGGCTTCCAACAGGGAGTGCTAAAAGACTCCCAGATCATCACACCGGAATGGGTCTTTGTCAGCTGGCTCCATGAGAAGTGACATTTTCAGCTCGGAGCATTTGATCAGCTCAAATTCGTTTGTTCAACACGTGAGGCACCTGAGTTCAGTCACTAGGGTTATCAAAATGAACAAACACATCCCTAGATCACTGCGGGAGAGGGGGACACGAAGCATTTCAGACACAATTTTGTGTTCTTTTCCGTCTTTTATCTCCCTTTCCTGGAGACATGGCACCAAGAAAAAGCGTGTCAGAGCTGCATGAAGTATTGTGACACTTGCAACACCAGCTTTGCTTTGCCTTTTAAAAGCACTTCCAGGATCTCAGCTGCTTGCAAGAGCAGTATAACCATTCAAGGACCGCTTCAGTCATGAGGAACTGCAGATGCCTGGTTCCTGACATGGAAAGAGGAAAGGAAACTAGATTTCTCTATATGTTTTTCCTCTCAAACTCTAATTTCAAAGGTTCGTTTCTTTTTTTTTTTTTGATATAAGTAGTAACTGCAGAGAAGTGGAGGGTCCAAGCCTGCAGCTCTGGCAGACCACAGGGCCAGAAGGTGTCCAGCTGCCCCTGGACACCCAATTTTTCTGGGAAGGTGTTCTGCCAACAGCAGCCCAAGGGGCACTGACACCCTTCCTTTCCACCTATTACTTTTTGATGAACGTGCCAGTTCTACATTTTGTTAATGTATTTACAGCTGGACAGGCTTTCTGTTGCAGCCTGCTGAAGCTTTTCCACTGACTTCATTGGTGACAACATCTCCTCACAGACACCACTAAAGTCTATTCTTCCAGACTGCAATGGCCAGGTTCAATGTGCTCTGGTTTCCTTTTATTCCTACCCCAGCATTTGCATATTGGACCGACATCTTCACCTCCAGCCTTGCCCGCTCCACCTGCATCTTCATTCCTCAACAAAAGGAGGAAAATGCACCAAAATTTCTGCTTTTAACTTTGCTGGGCTGACCTGCCTGGTGGCCAGCTTTCCTGGAGGCCAGGTACAACAGCAGTGCAACATCAACTCCCAGGTCAGGAAGGCAGCTCGTCCCTGGCCCCAGCAGAACCAGGTCAGAGGACCACAGCACCACCATACCCTGCGCTTCCTTAGGAAAAGACCTAACATCTGGGAAGGCGGTGGCCCACGAGACTTTCCCATGTGGACTATTTTAGGGGCCCCATAGGAACCTGCACGTCCCACCCACCAGCGAGGCAGGTCCACAGACATCAGTGCAACACCAAGAGCATCACTAATACTACACAGTTGAAATTCCAGGCTGCTTTCAGATGCTCAAATCCTTTTCTGAGTGCACTTGAGGGTGCTCTGATTCAGCACAGTGACCCCAGGCAAGCCACCAAATACACGACTGTATTTGTAAGCAAAACTTTAGACCTTCTTTTTTTTTAAATCAGTGGCCTTCTCTTGGTAGCTACGAACTTCAACATTCCCCGCCCTCCTCAGCTGTGGAGCAAATCTCAGTGCACTTGCTGTAGGACCGTTCCTCCAGAAAGAAAAACTCTAATTTAGAGCAGTCAGTTTCACAAGCAATCACTCTGGTTCAAAAAAAAAAAAAA
>VXAK01010755.1:210215-233474 GCA_013399435.1 Arenaria interpres
AAAAAAAAAAAAAGAGTAAAGCATGATTTACGTACACTGTAATAAAGATAAGAGTTTCTCAAGCACACATGATTTTTAATACTATATGCAGGCTAATTACTGTAATAGAAACATAAAATTGCTTCTCAGGCCCCAGAGAGCAGTTTAATCAAATGTGCTAAAATATAAAGAAAATATTTGTTGCGAAAAAGACAAAGGTTATTATCAAGACATTAGTGCCACTGTTTATCATCAGGGATGATGAAGAGGTGTTTTGTGGCATATTTCTCCACTGGCAGGAATGTCTCTGTGTTTGAATTCAATTGAGACATGAAAGTGCTATTCCTGAACATAATCAGGAATCGATTCTCCGTGACACCACCAAGCAATTACAGTACCATTAAGTTCCATTAAGGTGGAGACACTGCCAAATTTAGACTCAGCAATTAAAATACTAAATGAGCATGTGTGATCCCCATACTTTCCTATCTTTCGCATGTCAAAAGAAGACTCGTCAAACAAAATCAGAACTGAGAATTTTGACTGAAACTTGTACAGATCAGAAGTTCACAAACTTTACCCACATTTTGGCAAAGCTATATGCCCTGAATGAAATAAAAAAGTCACACTGATCTGCGCCATCCTTCACTTGATAAGAGTTCTGGAAGTCACCTATTTATTTATTTTAACATGATCCATAGTTATTGTTTTTAAATCATACAGCTATGTTCTAATAAAAGATGTACCATTTAACTTCACTTTCATTTTTACGTGCTGAAGCTGTTCAAACAATGATTTTCCCTGAAGGGGGGAAAAGCTCCCAAGTAATCAGTGATCAGTGTAATATAATTCAGTCTGGGAAATACAATAACTATCAGGGAAAGTGCCTGAAAGCAAATTAGGAAAGATATAAAGTCACCCGGGGCATTGTACGGTCAGATTGTGAAGTTAATGGATAGATCCTTAAACCCTACCAAATTATATCTGCAAAATATTTCTGTCTGATGGTGTCTTTTGATAATCAGCCGGGTTTCTGCTCCATGCAGACTGCATTTGGGTGCCTACTTGGCACGTTGTGATATAACTGGTGCTGTATGAGTACTTCTATCTGTGCCGATACAAGGCACCAGCCAACTGGCTCCCAGTGCACTGAGATACTCTCTAAGAAGCTGTTCTGAATCACAGAATGGTTTGGGTTGGAAGGGATCTTAAAGGTCATCCAGTTCCAACCCCCTGCCCTGGACAGGGAGACCTCCCACTAGACCAGCATCTTCGTGACCTCCTCTGGACCCACACCAACAGGTCCATGTCCTTCCTGTGCTGAGGACTCCAGGGAGGTTCTGAACAGTACAAGAAGGAAACAGCTTTTATTACCTTCAGACCCCAAAAGCAAGCAGTACATTGTGTATGATTATCTTTTCCCAGAGCTCCACCTGGTTTCCATATTGAAAATAAAGCTCTTCCATGATTCCTTCTTCCATGTGCACGGAGAGCTGTTTCCAGTTCAAGCTGCCCATGCCAGTGCCCTCCATACCCTGGGATAGGAAAGGAGCTTGCCCTTGACCACCCTTTAGGGCTAGCTGGGTCCCAGATGAGAAGGGGGAGAGTCCTTGCACCAGCCCATCAGCTGCTCTTATCAAAGCTACTCGTCACTCTGGGGTCCATGGCGTTTTCCCAGCCGGGGTTGGCGTAAGCTCCCCATGAGTTCACCGTGCTTTAGAGTGGTGCTGCAGGCTGAAAAAAAAAAACAAGATCTCTTTTCTGTTCCTTGTGTTTTCCCTGTTTCCTTTCTTTAAACTAGTTTCTTGTAATTGTTTTGTTTTGTTTCTGCTGCAACAAATATATATTTCTGGACTGTAGCTCTGGGAGAGATTCAGACCAGCAGGTTAGTGCCAGCTAATATCACTGGAAACATCCCAAAGGAGGAAAAGGGGAGTTATGGCTACCGGGGGTAGAGCCTGCATCCTTCCTCTTCACTTTTATTCGACTTCGAGAGAAGCCAAACTACTTCCTGCAGCCTGTGCTGCGCAACCCTATTTCCTTGGTTTATATGCACATTTCTACTGGTTTCAGCATCACCAGACCCAGGGGCAAGGGGAAGGGAAGAGACCTCTGCTCACTTGAGAAAAAGGCAATTTATAAGGACTAGGTGACAATGCTGATTTTTCCCACGCCGCTGCTGTCTCCTAGCTGTCACCGCCAGCAGCAGGGCTAACGGTGCCAACGTCGGGCACCAAGTGCATCTGGGTTAAAGCAGAAGATCCATTGGTTTTGTGACAGCTGAGGATAGTTTGGATGGTTTGAGGGACTTTCTGATTTTAAACAGGTTTGCTGATGGTCCCTTCCTGGTGAAAGTGCCCCACTTTTGAGCCAAATCGCTAAATTCCCTTTTCCCTCTCAGTCCGTTGCTTTCATCAGTCTGCAGATCTTGGAAATTCCTTCCACTTTGTATTAAAAATGACAACATTACCATGGAAATGTCCTGGTAAATGGTCCGTTTGGCTGATAATTTTACTTCAAGCACTGAAAAAAAAAAAATTGGCACCAGAAAATATCCTCAGATAGATCCTGAAGTATTTTCTGTGCCCCATTAAAAAATGTATATGACTTGCACTAATGGAATTAAACTTAGACAAGATAAACACTCAAATTTTCCTTGAGTTGCAATTTCCTTCAAGAGGACTAGACTCTCTGAATGCCAGGGACCTTTCAAGATGAGATACAAGAAAGAGAAAAGAGGCTTTCTTGTCTTAGCTGTGCTGCCTTTTTTCTTCACTGCACTAGAAAAGAATTAAAATAGACTGAAACAACCCCAAACCCCACGCTCAGGACCGTTATTTGTAATTCTGTCATTCCTCCCGCGTCTCTCCTCATCCTGACAGGCGGGCGAGCTTGACTCCTTGTATAGGCAATTGCCATAGCACATCACATCCCGAATTTACTGAAGACATTGCACTGCCAAACAGGTAGGTGGGATTTGCATATGTTGTACTTGAAACAGACAGGGGCCAACTACAAATTTATCCACATATTTGAATGGTTCTTGCAAGTGTATAACAATAAACAATTAGATTAAAATAAACGGCATAAAGGAATGAAATGTTACGGTTTAAGGCTCACAGAAATAAGCTTAAATACATTGCGAATAAAAAATATTAATAAAGCTTTAACCATAGCTAGCTTCAAAATAGGGATGTTAAATCTGAATTTCAAGCTTTGACTCAATTTAGCATTTACCAGGTGCTTAAATGCTGAAAACATTTTCTTAATCCATTCTTTACATGGGTATAATCTGAGAACGTGGATTTAACCATATACATAACAGCTTTGCTGAGCTGGCAGCAGAATGCTTTAATTGTGCAGAATCTTTATTTCCATAGTCAGTAGTGAGGAACAATCTGCTCAGCAAGCAATTTTATGCAAATTGGCTTTAATGAAAACTCTTCTCTGCTTTACTAAAAATGTAGAAACTTCCGAATAAGATTCTTTTTATCTTACAGTGCTGCTTCGTTTCTTGTAGTTCTTCAATGTTTTTCATCAAAATGAAAATTAAAGGAGATCCACTTCCCTATTTTAAAAGCTGATTCCCTCTTTCTGAGTGCGATGCAAATAATTTTGGCAGAGGGAAGTGAATAGAGTGTTTATATTCAATAACAGGTTGTGTGCATCTGGTTGTGTATTGGGTAATTGAAACTCTAGAAATGAAGTTCTGAGCCTCTCATTCTAATCACGTCCTCTCATTGAATTATGAGATGATTGCATATTTCACTTGGAGGAAGGGTAATAAATACAGGAATTTGGGATCAGAGACTAGGGAAAAAACATAATAAAAACTGTAGGAGATATCGGTAATATTTATATCACATGATGGGTTTTTTCCTCTTAATCTGTTGTGTACCAAAGGGTGTTTAAGAATTAAGTCAATCTTACATAGTTTTAAGACTACTCCGGAATCTGATGCCCAGCTGAGCTCAGAGGTGTCGGGGCCTCTGAAATATTGTCTTTAACCTGGGTATGATCTTTCTTCTGCTGTGTGGGTCAAAGCACAAGGATAGAATCATAGAATCATTTAGGTTGGAAAACACCCTTAAGATCATCGAATCCAACCATAAACCTGACACTGTCACAGACACCCAGAGCACCTCTGTCTCAGAGACCAGCAGATGGAGAGACAATATGCAAGAAAATGGGCAGAACCCCGTGTCCCACGACTGACAATACTTGGAAAAAGTAGGACCTACATAAATTTTAAGGTCATAATATGAGTTGGGTAAAACAAAGAGTTGGGGAGGCTCTTTCCCATTTTAACATTCTCCGATAACTCTTGCAGCCTTCTGAATATACTGCTTATATGTTTAATGTAATCTGTCACGCAAAGTCCTTAGTCAAGACAGAAACGGGCACCTTGAGAGCCAACTCTTCTTACCTGGACAATTAGCTTAGACGCCTCACTTACAGATTGCTGAAGTTGGAGAAATTTTGAAGACTACTCAAATCCAGAAGTAGTAGTTGACTCCAGTTTTATCTACTGTGGTTGGTGTAGCTGGTTACATGCTTCCTACAGAAGTGGCTTCTTGAAAACAACAGTGCTTCATCCTGGACCGACATGACAAGGAGCTGTGACCTGGGCAGAGTCCTCCATGTGAGGTAAAGACACACGGTGGGAAGCATACAGCCATTCTAAAATCGTATAGGTCTTGTAAAACCAGGCAAAATATCAGACACCAGAGAGTGTGTGACCACTTGCTGTATTGGCATGGTGCTTTTATTACTCTCACCCGAGGACTTGCAAAGCTCTGTGCTTTCCAGTAAGAGTGTAAACAACCAGCTGGAACGACCTTTAATAACTCATGGTTGTTTTGGCTACTAGTCACTATTTTGCCTGTTTTTTTACCACCTTCATCGGCAGGCAAAAAAAAAAAAAAAAAAAAAAAAAAAAAAAGAAAAAATGATATTGTTCTCCTGTGAATCATCCTTCCCACTAAACTGTCTCCTTGACTGGCAGTTGGGTTCGTTAGTCATCCATCCTTTCAAAATTGTGGGTGGCAATTATCCAGCATTTCCTCTAGGTGTCAAGTCATACGGATGATTCCCCGGGGTGTTTCATTACACCCACTGGAACCACTGCGGTTTTGATGTACCCATCCTTCCCAGGCAGAGAGAGTATGTTTTTTCCTTCCAGGCTGCAGCTGCAAAGTTTTTCTACGTTTCCACAGATTTTACTCATGGGTGCCTGGTGCTTTCACAAGCTGTACCAGGCTGTGTTCAAGTAAGCCCAAGTTGGCATCTTCATCAGTGGTGATGAACTGACGAAAAGAGAAGCTGTGTGTCTTGAATAGAAAGCATCATGTTTTAGGGCCAAAGCTCAGGCATGATAAATGCCTCTGTCTGACATCACCTGATTTCACATGATTTCAAGTCCCAATTGTTGGAGACCCCAGTTCTCCTGGGTTTGGAAGGGCTTTCCCCTGCCTCCCCCTCCACTCCAAAGTGGTTCAGGAGGTAGAAAATATGATGATTTTAAATGGTATGGACTACCTAACTATTCCAGTGAGGTTTGGTCAGACAGGCAAAATAATGCAGGAAGGTTAGAGCTTGGTGGTCATCATATTTTCATCCTCTGTAAGGACATCTCAAAAACGTGAGCCCTAGTATATGTATGTAATTGCCACAAAGAACCAAAAAGTGAATAACCGAGCTGTCTGCAGATCTCCAGAAACCCTCCAGGTCCCATAGGAACCTTTCTTCTGCGGCGGCTGGTGAGGTCAGAGTCACTTTTTCATTTTTTTAATGGAAACCTTTCTCAAACTCGTCACTTTTCATTTCTCTGAGTCGCATATCCGTGCAGCAGGTACGCATCTCTGGGGTTAGTTCTGACGTTTTCTATCTGTAGAAATAAGGAATTTCAGTAAGTTAATTATGCCTTGATAGTACTGTGCATGTTAAATTCTGTAATGATATTGGACAATGGGACGGCCACTGGTTTTGTTGTTTACTCCAGGATATTTTTTATTCCAATTGAGTCAATGTGGGTTTTAGGATTCATTCAAAGAAGCAGAAAGTGAAAGGCTGACATGCAGAATCATGTCAGGCTGACTACTCGAGGGGCAGCACCAAATTACCGGTGTATGCTGAACGAGAGCCCACATGAACGTCAGCTGAAGGCAGCTAGATGCATCTGTTAGTCAAAGCTTAATGAGTTTTAGATGCAACAAATTGTGTTGTAAATATATGATCATTATTTTTATTTTTGTCCTCATTCCCTCTTATTAGTTCCTACTCATACAACTCAGTAGAGTATTTGTAACTACAGTGAAGTTCCCATTGAATAGAAAGCCTCTAAACTTGTGGTCATTTTCAGAACAAATCCATTAGCTACGTGAAGTAAAGGAACAAAAAATGCCAGGTATTTTGATGAGTCATCTTCTGTCTGATTTCAAATGAAATTTCGGTCATCAAAATGAAAGTTATAATTCAATAGCTATTATCCTTTGAAAACGGTCTTCTCATTGTCACTGGGCACCATCAAGAAGAGCTTGGCTCCATCTTCCTCACACCCTCTTATCAGGTATTTATACACATTAATAAGCCTTTTATTTATACGCATTAATAAGCCTGAGCCTTTTTTTTTTCTGCAAACTGAGCAGCCCCAGCTCTCTCAGCCTCTCCTCGTATGACGGATGTGCCAGTCCCTTAATCATCCCTGTTGTACTGGGGAGCCCAGAACTGGATCCAGCACCCCACATGTGTCTCACCAGTGCCAAGTGGGAGGATCACCTCCCTCGACCTGCTGGCAATGCTTTGCCTGGTGCAGGTGAGGATGCCTTTGGGTTTCTTTGCTGCAAGGGACCATTTTTCAGCTCATGGTCAGCTAGAAAGGAATTCACCTACCAAAAAATCCACAAAAACAGCGTTTTCCCAGAATGATGGATCTCAGGGGAACCTTTGCAGGCTGCTGGAGAAGGAAGCCAAGGAAATGTGGCATGGGAGTCATAAATCTTTTCTTTTGTGATCTACACGCCACTCTGATTAGAAAGGATTTTGACCACCAGAATAACTGTAAGCCTAGAAGAAAGACGATTTTGTTCCGAGGGAAGAGCTGAATTATGGTGGGAAATCTGTTTGAACCATCTCTTCCCAAAAATGTAGAACAGCCTATATTTTAACAGCTTCTGTCTCAGGTGAAAAATATATTCCACTGTTAGTCCAGGCAAAACAGACCCATGAAACCATACATTGTTTACATTTGATTAACAAACAGGATAATAATACTCCAAGTCGACTATCAACCTAGGGGTTAAATTTTGCATTAAAAGTAACAAATCCAAATATAATTAATGTATTCAAAAGGACTCTTGTCTTTTAGTGTGAAACAACAATCAAGATATTTGACTTATTTGATTTGTATATGTCTCCACAGTAGTTTTTTGCTAGTTGGTTTGGGGTTTTTTTTCTGAAAATGGCCTAATCCATCTTTGACTCTTTCCATCACAACTTGTATTAAAATCTGTCCAAGGGAATTCTATTGGAGAACATGAATAGCTGTAAAATTTGTGTTGTAGAGAGAGGAAAAGTGGAATCATTGGCAAATCATTCTTTTTTATTTTCCCTTTCTTTTTCTGAGTATTTGTTTTCAGAGGAAAAACTGCCCTTTGACTGGAAATGTTGAAGAAGCAAAGCAACTTTTCCAGTTCATACGTATCATGCACACTGAAAAATTATTAGACTACTGGACATTTATTTCTCTGATTAAGTCTCAAGGGTTTTTGCTACTGAGAAATGGTGAACTATTTCATTAAGAGCTGAAATGATGTCCTCTCTGAGACGGCCTTAGTCCCTAAAAATGGTGTTCATTTACCTAGTTTTCATTTAGCTTAAGGACAGCAGAAGTAGCACAGAGGATTGCACAGACAAAAGCTGGGATATGTTTCTCAGTCACGTAATGTCTGCCTTTACACTGGGGAACCTTTGACCTTGAGTGTTTCTGCCAAAATTGATTTTTCATATCTGCTCAGCTAAAATGAATTGTAGGCAGAAAAAGTATTAGTGTATTCATTCTTATTTTTCTTTGCTGTAGCATTTGACTAGCATCGCACCATTAAAACATAATGTTTGATTCCATGCTTTTTGCAGTGCTGTTTTCTTTTTTTCCTTTCTTTTTCTTTTTTTTTTCTTTTTCCCTGAATATTTGAGGTCATGTAGATGTGGACTGTTTAGAGTTTAAAAGCAGCATTCAGCAGTAGACACTTTAGAAGGTGCTTTAAGGCATCAAAATAAGCTATTTTTAATGTATATCTAAATATTTGAAAAAAAGTGGATATAACAAATGTACGATCCAGATCTGAAATTAAATACTGAATGTCCCAAAAATAAGGCTGTCACATTATCTACTGACTGACTGTTGAAAATAGTCTTCAAAAAAAAGGTGTTAGTCTTAAAAATATTTGAAATAGTCAGAATGTCTTTGGATTATGCAAATGAAGACCTTTAAGTGAGAAGTGGGCATGGGAAACCTGAAGAGAATATTCTTACATTGGAATGAAGCTGTCAGTGGAGAAGCATAGCTATTTGGGGATACAGTAGTTCACACTTAATAATATTAAGATATGAGAAAAAAAATATCTTAACCAAGTCAATGGCTGTTTCTTAGTGCTCTATTGCCAAGGGATGTTTGTAATTTGACAGCCAATAACACTGAGAATGTAATCAAAACAATAATGGTATAACCCTATATGTCGTGAACTCTCCCATGTATCAGCCAGCCAGAGCCATCGCACCCAACCATCACTGAGGGAAAGAACATCAGAACAGCACAGGAAGGGACATGAACCTGTTGGAGCGGGGCCAGAGGAGGCCACAAAGATGCTGTGAGGGTTGGAGCCCCTCTGCTGTAAGGACAGGCTGAGAGAGTTAGGAGGTTCAGCCTGGAGAAGAGAAGGCTCCGGGGAGACCTTAGAGCCCCTTCCAGTCCCTCAAGGGGCTCCAGGAGAGATGGGGAGGGACTCTGGATCAGGGAGGGGAGCCACAGGACGAGGGGGAAGGGTTTGACACTGAAAGAGGGGAGATGGAGATNCTTTAAGGTCCTTTCAAACCCGAACTGTTCTATGATGTATTCTGGCCTGGGGAGAGAGACAGGTATTTTCACAGAGCAGTTCATCCCACTTTGGATGAGGTGGCTTACTCTTCCTCCTCTACTCGTCATCCAGGCAGCCCAGATCAAAAGACTAGTTGCAGCTAATACTAAAGATGCTTTGTGCAAAGGTAGCAAAAATAACTCATGCAGACATTGCAAAAATTAAAGGTGATCGAATCTGACAATAGAAAAAATAAATAGGAAAGACACGTTCAAGGGCTTTTTTCTGAGCAGCCATTCTGTACTGCTGCTTTTATCTATTCACTCAAGAATTGCTTTGAGTGGAATACAAAATGCAGAACAGTGCCTCTCAAAAAAGCCAATATTCTTTAGAGAGTTTGGAAAAGCTGTGTCCGTGTGAGATGGACTGGAAGTCAGGAAGCGTCTCTGATCGGCTTATTTGTAAGCCCATACGGGCGTCATCCTATTTCCTGCTCAAGGAGCAGACAAAAACTTTCCTGAACAATCCTCAGGAGTTGTGAATTATGGATGTATCTCTGCAAACCCTTGAATTTCTGACTGAAAGTTAAATAAAGCAGAAGAAAATACTTTCTTTTTTTCTCTTTTCTTTAGTGTTTTGATTCTCTGCACGGATCCTTCTATCTATTATTTTTACATGACTTTTATATTTTCCTGTGTAGTCATCCTTAACCCCATGCAGACATACAGCCTCGGGACTTTTCTGTATTTCCACTGTGTTTTTAATATTTTAAACAATATGTGTACATTCCTCCTAGATATTGATCCTTTTTCTTTTCTGAGTAGCCAAATGTGCTCATGCATCATAAATTTCAAAAGTTCACCTTGCATTTTACATACAAATAGGTATTTTCATCAGGAAGACTTTGCTGTATCTATTTTGGGCTCCCCGCATGCCTGCATTGCCTTTCATCGAGGGTCAGCCACTGGACCCAGCTGCTTCAAATCCCGTGGCTTGTCTCCTTCCAGCAATCACATTTCCATCTCTCAGAAGCTCTTACAACCGTTGGCAATGATTTCCAGCTTTCCTGGAAGCCTCTGTTTTGCACTGACAGTTGCAAATCTGAATCACAAATATTGTCCTCTCGTGCGCGCCTGCCTACCATGGTTGAGATACAATATTGAGCACGCTAAAGCCATGCAAAATTTATCCCTTCCAGGTTACTCTTTATGGTATTAAGATACTTTTTCCAGGTGTGAGTCAGCTGGGACTTGCTGATGTGCTAGGCAGAAGCTCATCTGAAAGGGCACTGGTGGTGCCCTGGGACTCAGCAAACTCAGTGAAGATCCCCTCCATCCCTCAGCTTCACCCTGATTTCAGGGAGGGCAGCACCGTAGATGCTGCTGGACACCCAGACCTGCATGTGTGCCCTGGTGCCTCCTAGCATCACCCTGGAGCACAACCTTGGTGCTTGGAGAGTGGCCGTGCCGGTAGCACTCCCAGGACATGGTCACCTCCAGTGCTCCACAGTTGCCAGTCCCTCACCTGTCCCTCCAGGCAAGTTTTTTTGAACAGTTTTGGCACTAGCAGTATCTGGACTCTCCCTACAGACAGGTTGCATGTGGTGCCTTGATTCAGAAGCGACAAATTTAATGGCTGTGACTTTCAAGTGACAGACATGGCCAGGAGGTGCTGCCTGTTCTTGGAAAGTATCGTAATTCCCTTGGGAAATGCCGGCAGAGGAGGTGGAGGGGAGCTGGGCTCTCCCCAAACTGCCACCTGATCTGCAGCACACCACAGGGTGGGTGCAATCTCTGCAGGTCTTACCTCCCAGAGGTCTTACCTGGCCCAAAATGGACACAGGGATGCTGGCAAACACGAGGAGCACTGGCTGAGCAGGACTCACCATCTGGGCTTCCCTCAGCAGAGCTGGGAGTGCTGGGGAGAACAAAAATGTGACCTTTACTGACCAAAAGCCCCTATTTCCCTCTAAGACTCACTTATGCTCAGGTGTACAGGGGTGGTGGCATTAGCCACAGCACAAACTATGAGTCCATGGGAGTCTGATCACTCAGCGTGGCAGCTGTGTTGTGATATCTGCATCAGAACTTGCTGAAGTGAGTCATTATTTGGTCATCTCTTTTTTTTTTTCATTTTTTTATGAGGGAATGGTTTTCTAAAAGTACAATTCCTCTGCAAAAGTGTGTCTTGATTCAGTGCATTTGTATGGGCTTTAAGAACATATCCTTTTAATAATGTCATGTTCTTGAATGCTGGCTGGCAATTTCCCTAGAAAATTATCCACAGATCCCTCAATTTTAATTATCTTAAGGGTAAGACCATCTAATGTGCCGATGCTGATTCCAGTCAGCCTGGATGCTCTTTTCAAAGAGATCGGGCTGCGCTGGTCCTTAAAGCATCTCTGCCCCCTGGCTCTGTGCTGCTCTGCGTGCGTGCTAAGGAGGCCCCCAGCTCTAGCTACTGTTTAATTAAACAGCAAGGCTCAAAGTATTAATAATAAACTAACTCCATGGCAGGCAGAGTTGGAAGCATCTGCCAGAAACTTCATCCCTCTATGTCCTCTAGCAGTTCATGTCTTGTCTGCTATTTTACTGTGTTATCTAGCATCGCAAGGCAGGAGCACACATCCCCCACTCTGCTCCTGTGTCCTCCAAACATGTCCTGCTGTTGTGGCTTTGTCTGCCTTCCACAGGAGAGTGCCAGGAGACCATTCCTGCCTCATCCTACTGCCTCCACCCAGGCTCTCACCGGAGCCGTTGCTCTGCACCGCAGCAGATCACCACCATTGCATGTCTACACTTGATTGCTTACATGGAGCAACTTGTCCTCAGGCCCCGGTGATGTCCCCTTGCACACACAGAAATGCATCCAGCTACTGTGAACCTGCCTTCACCGTTATTTCATAGAATCATAGAATGGTTTGGGTTGGAAGGGACCTAAAAAATCATTGAGTTCCACTCCCCTGCCCTGGGCAGGGACACCTCCCACCAGACCAGGTTGCTCCAAGCTCCATCCAGCCTGGCCTTGAACCCCTCCAGGGTTCACCTCCACTATTCTATGATTCTATGATTCTAAGTATTTGCTTTCTGCTTCTGAACCTCTCTGGGCTCGCACATATTCCAGAAGTGTTAGTCAGGGCTGCCAATTGAAAGGGCATGTGGCTTGTTATTTTAAAAATGCAGCCAGACTGAAAGAAAATTTAATTACATTGGATTTCCACTAATTTAAAATCTTCCCCGTGGAAGACTAAATGTCACCCTGTGCTGGCAGAAGGATGCAGGACTTTTCCTGGTCTCCATAACTTTAATTTCCTCTTCAGGTCAAGCCAAGGAAGGCAGCATGTGGGAAATCACCTCCAGTCAAGGCAGATCATGGTACCAGAGAGCTGGCTTGGTCAGGGAGGATGCTCACCCACAGCCTCCAGGAGCACTGCAGGGAACTCTCCCAAGAACAGAAGGGAATCTTTTCTGGGTGAAACTGTCATTTCCACTGCCAAAATGGGAAGGCAGAAATGACCCAGTGATTCCCAAACCCAAACCAAGAGAAAATTCTCTCCTGAGCTCATATTTCCTTTAACCCTCAGAATATAAGATATACTAACCAGCACTGGGGACATTTCTCTTAGTAGCAATAAACCTGCTTAACACTTTATCTATTTGAGATCAATAACAAGTGCTTTTGAGTGATAAAATAAAATACAGCAGATGCAAATAATGCCTCCCAACAGAAAAGAAAATCCCCAGACGTTCCTCTCAACCTATATTTCTATGGGTTCCGAGTTCCCAATACCACATCTTTTAGCATTTCATAAAGACAGTGAAAATATTTTTTTTGCTGAATTTTAGCCTTTTGCAAATTAAGTTTTGGATGTTTTCTTCCCTATTTTGAACAATGGTTAAAATCTCAAGTGTGCAGTGAGGGCTGTATTAGGGGGACACCAGGCAGATGAGCCAAAGTGTTGAACAGTGAACATAGAGAAAACCAGAAACAAGTGCCCATGGCTGAATGGACAGAAAGCCCCGTTTTTCGGTCCATTTAGACAATTGCCATCTGGGTTATAGCGCTGACCAAACCATTTCTGTAAAGAGGTTAGTTCTTCTCACAGAAGTAAAGAACTGAAAGGGTCCCAAGGGGTCACCTAGTCCAGTTTAATCTGAACCTGGATGGTCCCTGAGAAGCTGTTGTTAAATCTCCGGAGACAGGGATTGATGGTCTGAGGGGTCTGTTCTCCTCTCACACCATCCTTACGCTAAGAAAATGATGATTCAGCTGAAAGAAATCTAGGTAGCAGGTAAGCTATAAGGGCCTTCTGGGGAATATTCAACAGCACAATTGAAATATCTCATTAATTTTGCGTGGCTGCTTTCAGCTGGTGGCCTGTACCGTTAGGGGCCACCAATTAAAGGAGGGTGATACAGAGAAGCAGGTCTCCATCCAGGGAGCACATCAGGTTTATAAGTTGCCATTGTGCTCAGGCAAAAAGAAATTATGGATTTTATTCTCTAACACGCTCTCAATAGCAGTTTATTAGGCAGCTGATGCAAACACTGCAATGAGAGGGGAAAAAAAGATACAGATTTCTGCAAAATATTTTTCCCCATTGCAAAAAAAAAAAAAGCTTAAGTGTAGCTCATAGCAAAAAGATCACAGCAAAACTGTGGAGGCAGAGACCTCGGCAGCTTCTTGGCTTCAGAGACAATGTCATCTTGTATTCACAAGCTCACGGTAATGATCTGTTGTCTATGAGTTGTAGCTTTGCTGTGGCTTACTATGAATCATAGCCATTTGCCCGCTGAGAATAAAGAACGAGGAAGGAATAAGCAGAGAACATGTGAGGACTCTTCCCCTTTATCATTTAGCAATCACAGCAATCAGAATACCTCCTGCCCTTGCCTAACGTGGTCAAGAAACTGTAATTTATATTTATGAGAGTGTCAGAACGATGCTGGCACACTTTATGCGTGAGAGCATGGCAGTAATTTTGGATTTTATTATCAGGCAGTAGCTACCTGTTTCCCTTCTGGTTTTGTCTCTGCAATCAGAGGAGCTCCAGTGCAGAGAAACGAAGAAAAGCTGCCCGTTCACTGAAATCTCTCAATCACACGTGAAACAGCTGGTTTATAAAACTACTTGCTGGGGAAAACATCATATATACATATGGCTATATGTATATTTTTATGCGTAGGAATATAAATGAGCCCACGGTAAAGGTGAGGAGCTGCAAAATACTGATGGATGCTCATCACCTGAGTGAGACGTGCAACTGTCTCGGGGTGCGTGTGGTGTTCCATGTCAGGACACCACAGAATTATGTCTTTTGAGAGGGAGCTCCGGAGGTCACCTGGCCCAACCTCCTCCCCAAAACAGGGTCAAGTTTGAAGTTGGATGAGGTTGCTCAGGGCAGTGTCCAGCCAAGGTCTGAATACCTCCAAGGATGCCTCTGCAGATGTGTCTCCAGACACCCGTTCCAGTGTGTGACCATTCTCATAGCAAATTTTTATTTTTCCTGGTATCTAACTGGAATGTCCTCTGCTGCAACTTGAATCTGCTGCTCCTTGTCCTGCCATATGCACCTTTAGGAAGAGCCTGGCTCTGCCTTCTCCAAGTAGGAGAAGTGTTCTCCAAGTGTCTCCTCCAAGGACGTAAGTGAAGGAGCTCTACACCAGCTCTTACAATGGCTGGGACCTTCCCTACCTCTCATCCTTGGTGTGCTGCAGCCCATCTATCCTGCTGGTCTCCACTGGACCCCCTCCAGTGTGGCAGTGTCTTTCTCATACTGGGGAGCCCCAGACTGGACCCAGTGCTCCAGGTGTGGTCTCATTGCGGGAAGAGAGAAGAAGAATCACTTCCCCAGACCCACTGGCCACCCTCTTGCCAAGGCAGCCCAGCATGAAGTCAGCCTCCCTTGCTTTCAGGGCTCATGGCTTCCTCAAACCACCAAACCTTGTCCACCAACTTGCTGAGAGCACTTTCTTCATCCAGATAACTGATAAAGATTTGAAACCATACTGGCCCATGTATCAATCCCTGAGGGATGCCACTAGTCACTGGCTGCCAGGTGGACTTCTTACAGCTGAACACCACGCTTTGAGCCTGACAGTCCTACCAGTTTTCCACCCAATTCATCACTCATTTATCCGGGCCTTATTTCATGAATTTGGCCTTGGTCCTATTATGGGAAACTGTCAAACATCTTTTAAAGGTCAAGGTATGCAACATCCACTGCTCTCCTCATTCAGAGCCGGGAAGGCAATCAGTTTGGTGAGGGATGATTTGTCTTTGGTAAATCAATGCTTGATGTCCAGATGACCTCCTTGCCTGTCCTGTGCCTGGAATCACCTCTCCAGGGCCCGAGGTTAAGCTGACTGGTCTAGAGATCTCCTGATCCTCCTTCTGGCCCTACTTGGAAATGAATGTAACATTTGCCTTTTCCTCATCATCAGAACCCTCCCCTGATGATCATGACCTTTCAAAGATAATAGAGAAAGGTTTCAGGTTGACATTGACCAGCTGTTTCAGCATTCTTGGGTGATCCCAGGGGCTTACGCTTATCTAATTTGCTTGAGTGGTCCCTAACTTAATTATTTTCTACTGTGGGCGATGCTTCCCTCCCCCAGGCTGTGCTACTCACCTAGATTAACCTGATGAGAAATGTATTTTCTTTTGCTGCAGGTGCTCCAAATTATTCTAGTTGAAGCTTTGACAATTGCTTCCACATCCCAACTTTCTAAAACTTTGTTCTTAACAAAAACCTAGGTTACTTTTGAAAATGGTGGGGGTCACACTTAGTCCTTGTTGGTTTGATGGTCTTTGTAGCTTTTGCAGCTATTGCATCAACAAAGGGTGTCGTGTAGCTGTAATTATTAAAATCTCTTACTCCAATCCAGTGACTTGATATTTGGGGAATTTGCATGCCTGAATGAATAAATATGTCTGATTCAGAAGATAAACAGATGAACAAATGTCACCAAATGTATGGAAAGCTTCATCATCTGAGTTTAAAATAACAGGTCAAGATAATCTCTGGGTCAGATATAAAGCCTGCTGGCATCTTTGAACCTTCTATGTCTTCCCGTCAAGTGCCCAGTTACGTGACTCAAGTATCAGGTCATAAAGAGCATAATTTATTCACTTTATTAGCAGTTTATAAGAATATATTTTTTGTTGCTACCGAAATCCTGAACAGGCAAGACTGAAACCCGGTATTTCTTTACAGAAGTGCTTCACAGCAGGAGAAATCTGTGCTATTGGCCTGGGCAGATGGGGAATATTGATGAAGAGATTACTGCCCATAGAGAGTGTTGAGGCCCAGAAGCTGAACTGCCATTCACGTTTGTGAAACCCGCATAGTAATATATATTTTTCACTCCTTTGGGTTGTCTTGTCTGGCCATAAATCTCTCTGGTTTCTTGGGTGCCAAGTCAAGGAGATCTGTGTCTCCACTGAGAAACAACAAAATAAAACAATAACAACAGGAAAAGGAAAAGGAAAAGGAAAAGGAAAAGGAAAAGGAAAAGGAAAAGGAAAAGGAAAAGGAAAAGGAAAAGGAAAAGGAAAAGGAAAAGGGAAAAAAAAAAAAAAAAGAATGCCCTAAAACTGTTGTTTAGAAAACCAAAGCATCTTGGCCCATTACACTTTATTTTAGTGTGAACAAAGAAAGAAAATTGAGCTTAATGCCAAAGCTTTATTTGTATATTCCTCTGTCACTCAGGAGAATGTTCTTCTGCTGTGCACATTGGGGGGGATCAGGTTTGTCCAATAAGCCTCCTTCAGGCAGCGTGTCTCCAGTGCACATGAATAATGGAAAGGAAATAAACTCCAATCTGTGCGGCTCTTTATAAAATACATATTTTAGAGCCAAAATGCCCTAACAGCCTGAAATCACATTGCTTTGGCCCAGAGTTGTACTCAAGCGTTCAGTACCCTGCCTTGCTACTCACCGGCCGAGAGTGCAGCAGTGCTTAGGGTCCTGTGGGACCTGCTCCGAAGTGTTCAACCACAACAGCTGGAAAATAAACCAGGGGGAGAAAGCAAGTAGAGAAAGAAGGGCGTCTTTGAAGGCACGGAGTAGCTTATTGGGGAAGCACAACATGAAAAGCAGGTTAAGCAGGTTATTAAGCAGAAAAGCAGCTTATTAAGATCAATCCGTGTCCTCGACTGTTGTTTAAAGATCTGCTCTTTATGCAAGTCTTCAGTGTGCCAGGACTGAAGCTCATGAGATGCTGAGAGCCACCAACTCAAAGATGAAATACAACAAGGTTTTCCATTTTGAGGGGTCTGGAGCACAAGTCTTGTGAGGAGCGGCTGAGGGAGCTGGGGGTGTTCAGCCTGGAGAAAAGGAAGCTGAGGGGAGACCTTCTCACTCTCTCCAACTCCCTGAAAGGAGGGTGTAGTCAGGGGGGGTCGGTCTCTTCTCCCAAGGAACAGGTGATGGGACAAGAGGAAGCAGCCTTAAGTTGCACCAGGGGAGGTTTAGATTGGATATTAGGAACAATTGAAAGGGTTATCAAGCCTTGGAATGGGCTGCCCAGGGCAGTGGTGGAGTCACCATCCATGGAGGGATTTAAAAGCCAGGCAGACGTGATGCTGAGGGACGTGGGTTAAGGATGGCTTTTGTCAGTGTTGGGCTGATGGTTGGACTTGATGATGTAATACGACATTTTGTTTGTTTGTAATAAGACTGTGATTTTATCACTGCAAGAAGACATTTACAGGTGGCATAAAAATGTATTTAGGATATTTCACTAACTCTGTCCCTCCAGTTCTCAGGAGCAACAGAGCCGAGGGGGTCAGAAGGTAACACGAGATCCCAGCTGCCTAATGTTCCGCACTTTTTCTTTCCCAAACCCCTTTTCTTCTCCAGACAATGCAAACACTTTTCCCAACCAAGATCCCATCAGGGCCCCCCGCTGTGTTAAATGTGTCTCACCCTGAGATTCACACTTTGGTGCTGTGTAGCGAAGTAATGCCATCGCTTCACTGAATCAAAAGTCTTTCATTGTTCAAAGGGGTTGTCACCTCCTTGACAATGTCAAAATTAACTGCTTCACAGCAGGGGAGGTCTTAGAAATAATGAAAGTTCCTGCCATCGCTTAAGTATAAGCAAGATAACAGGCACTTAAGACATGGAACTGTTAATACCTGACCCTTTTTATGAGGATTTTCACCTACAAGGGAAAAAAAAAATACAAAAATTACCGCTGAGATGAGGGAACAAATGTTCTTTAAAAAAATTATCTGCTCTTCTTTCTTAATGCATAACAGCCTATATTATTTCAACTATAATGTCTCTATTATTTAAGAGTTACCTTCTTCCCGCACGTCGGGGCCCAGCAGGACCCGCGCACCTGAGAACAGCACGGTAAGAAGTGATTGAGCTGTTACAAGCAGCCACCTCTGAGCAAAGAAAGGAGCAGTTTGTGCAAACTAGCTTCCTTTTTTTTTTTTTTTTCTCAGGGAAAACATGTGCTTTCCCACTCGACATTAGTTAAGAACTAAAATGCTACAAAAATGGTGTGGACGGAACATAAACTGCCTTTTTGGAAAGCGTATTCTGTGCATGGATTCAGTGACCCAGCGCCCACCCTTCCATAGTCTTCAGCAAAGTGTATTTAGCTGGCAAAAATGGGATTTCTGCTGCAGAAATCAGACCTTCTTTTATATATATATATATTTCTTTTTCAGCTCATCTATGACATCTAACTTAATGCTGTTTTGATCATGAAAGGTGACGGAACAGAAGAGAAAATAGGAACACTTTGAAGCGGGGTGGGCTGGGGTTGTTTTCTGCTGGGGTAAGCAGTGGATACAATACCGTGGGGTCGCTAACAGCTGGGACAATTTAAACCATTCTCCGGCTTCTCTGTCCTCAGCGAGAGCCAAACAAAAAGGCATCCATTCTGCAAACAGCAGCGAGCAAAGTCAGGGCAGGGCAACACGCTCTCCCGCTAGGACAAAATGGGCTGTTTTCAGAAATGCGCCCTATAAGGGACTCTCAAGGCACCAGCAAAATCTCAATTATATTTGGATTCAGCTTCCCATTTTCAAAATACCTTTTTTTTCTGGATTTATGCTGCAGAAATCTGATGTTCCCTCTGTAACGACTATTTGTGCAGGGTGTGCACGCATGTTTTTTTGGCACGGGCTCTCACCGTTACCATGCTTTTACCGACAGAAGAGCTTCAATCCAGTCCCTGTCTGAGCACACTCACTTTTGTCTCACATCCCTGGCATCAAAAATTACACAAGAAGGACCTCAGCTACAGGTGCAGATGACCCTAGCCCTGCGTGTATGTGTTGAAAATAGAGATGTGCACAGATATTTACATCCAACCCTGACCCAAGTTTTTTTGGGCTTCCATTTTTTATCTGCCAGGTTCCCTCAGCACATTTCTGGTACAATAAATTTAAGATGAAAGCCAAGAATGCTTTAAAAAGAAATAAAAATCCCTTTGCTTCGTTTTTGCCTTAACTGTTGGGTAATATCAGCTATTTTTGTAGGTGTTAAAAACCATAGATAAGTAAAGAGATGAGCACAATCGCCAGACAATCCATGTCACTTGAAATAAATATTAATTATGAAAATAGGTATACCTATATATAGGTATATATACTCAGTATACACAGAAAATAGATAAATCATATATGACGTGGCCATTGCTGACACACAACATGATGGGGAGCAACAAGAGAAAGCTGTGGGGGTTTTTTTTTCAGGAGAATGGTGGTGAAAAACAGCACGACGTTTGCTCTGCAATCTCTGTTTCTGTTTGAGAAGGACAGAGGGATGGTGCAGACGGAGGGCCGCCCTGATGGTACCCGTGTGCTGAAATTGCCACTGCATCTGAGGATAAAATGTCAGTTGTTCTTTGGGTGCTGATCAGTTTTCTGTACCAGCAGGAAAAATCTATTTATGGTACACTACAGACATGTTAATCAAGTAACCTTAGGGAAGAGGAGGAGAGAAAATTGTACAATCTTGTCCTGCCCCAGTGACAGGACAGGAGGTAACAGGCACAAACTTGAACATGAGAAGTTCCGTCTGAACATGAGGAGGAACTTCTTTCCTGTGAGGGCGGCAGAGCCCTGGAAGAGGCTGCCCAGGGAGGTGGTGGAGTCTCCTTCTCTGGAGACATTCAAACCCCGTCTGTTCACTTTCCTGTGGGACCTGCTCTGGGTGACCCTGCTCTGGCAGGAGGTTAGACTGGATGGTCTCCAGAGGTCCCTTCTAACCCCATATCATTCTGGGAATCTGTGTAATCCACCATGGTATAATAAGATACTGTCCCTTTGTTCAGTCAGGGGGAACAAAAGGAAGGCAAACAGAGAGGGAAAGGAAGGTTTCCTTCCATCCCAGGTTGGGGGAGGCCAAGTCACCACCCTTGGCAATGAGCACAGCCCACCAGCAGGCTGAGATGGGTTTCCCGGCTTACGTATAACCTTAAGGACAGGTTTTGCTGTTTTATCTTTTCCTGCCTCTGCAAACCTGTGCTTACAACTGACCCCAAATCTCCTCTGGTGAGAAAACCCCGAGTTGCAGGGTATGAGTGATGTTCTCCTCCTTGGGGGGGCAACCTCCATCCATTTATCCTGTTCCGGTGATGGTAACACATTGGGCTTGTGTTGGGAAGACACCTGTAAGCCTGGGCAGGTCAGAGGGGACAGGGGCTCCTGAGGGGACGAGGGGCCAGTGGCAAGGTCTGTGGTGACCCTCAGCAGAGCAGGGCTTCACCCTGCATCACCCCTGAGCAGCGTGTATCCCCCCTTGGTGGCAGTGGTGAAAAAAAGGCATGTTGCTTGTAATCCTCATCTGTTTATAGTTTCGTGCTAGTCCTTCAGGTCGGGGGCTGTAATTAAAAAATTAAGGAAGGAAAAAAAACCCTACCACTTTCCTGAACAAAACTGCTCTTCTAGTGCTCATTAGGCTCATTTGTGAAGCAAAACATCCCCGGGGGACGATTCCGCACTTATAAAATAAACATTTTCCACGCATGTGGTTAAGGACCCTCATAAAATATGTAACGAGGCATTTCTGCTGTGTGCATGCCTCGCTTCCTGGCATGGAAGTACTTGCGGAGAACTGAACGCGACCATGGAAAGAGAAGGGAGTGAGATAATAAAACATCTACAGATTAAAGACAGAGATTGGCAGGGAATCCAACAACCGGTTTCTCTCCTGTTGATATATATTTCCACTGGGAACCCAGCTCTGAGAAGGGTACGTGTTGTTTTCTCCAGTCTGGAAGTCAGAGGAGAGCAAATCTCAGCAGATCGTTGCCCAAAATTTCTCATTCTTTTTGGCTCGCTGTAGAAATCAGTATATAAACAGTTTGTGCTTTCATCTTTTGGAGTTTTCTCCACAAGCCCATCTCTTCTGCAGGTTTTGAGGAATTTTCCCTAGAGCCAAAGTTTGCCCTCCGAGCACATTAAACTCCTTGGGTTTGGGGTGCCTCCTCCTCGTCTGAAGGAGGAGAGAGCCAGGGCAGGCGGGAGTCAGGCTGTTGGCATTTTAGAAAAATCGATGGCTCCTGTCAAAAGAATTGCCTTGGGCTGACAGCAGGGATATCAGTGAGTGCTGCTCCCGGCTTCACAAACTCTAAAGTGCTCCTTCTCTGGGATTCCAAGGCAGAATTCTCTGTTTTATCATACAATATTTCTAATTATTCTTCTTTTCCTTTACAGACCTGTGGCACACCACTTTATTAGACAAACATCATTTATTATGATATCACATGTGATGAACCTGTATTATCCTTCACAGAAATGCAGGGTTTCTTTTTACTCTGTTTTTGCTGTCTGCCTAATGTGAAACTGAAACAACAGGGTGGTACTAAATAATAGATGCCTCGTATTTAAGCCACATGAATAATTTATTTTTATGTCTTGTAAAAGGCAGCCTCCTCCCTGTCTCTACAATGCTTGTCCAGGTTGAAGAAACAGTTTGTTCAACCTCAAATTGAATGATTCTTTTTTTTTTCTTTTTTTTTTTTTTTTAAGTGGAATTTTTCAAATAAATTTAGATAACTTAGGAACAAACAAAAAATCAGACTGCCTTATTTGAAAATGATGAAATAAATGCTCTGGCTTTTACAATGCTGCTGCTCATATTTTAATGTACAACTTGATATGAATTCAGGAATACTTTTAAAACTTAAATAGTTCTGAAATAGACATTTTTACTAACTTGTGGAGAAAACACAAATCACTGCTCTCACTTTCAACGCTATGGTAGGTCCTTTTGTGAGCACCAGCATTCCTGATACAAAACCCCTGGCAAAACTGGTGTTTGATCATACGGTACAACTTAAATTTGTTCCAAAAGGTGCCAAAAACTTTGTGCCCCCCCACAGAGGGCTCCCCGTAAAGGGCTTCCATGGCCCAGGTGAAAACATCACCCTGTGCAGTAAAAGGAACTAATAATTGATTTTTTAACCTAATAATCTGGATCCCTTTTTAGCATTAACTATCAGGGAATCTTATACAGTCCGTGACAAAATACGTTACCAGCAGAGAAATGGTGTCTTCCTTTATGAAAGATGTATTGTTGTGTTCATCGAAGAGGTCTAAAGCAGCAGCGAGGTTGCAGAGGGAGAATGCTCCTCACAACAATCCCAGCTGGGACACCGGCCAGAAAAGCTTTTTCTTCTCCAGCGATCGCTTCCTTAAGCAAAAAGTAAACAACTTCATTTTTTTTAAGATGTAATACAAAATGCATTTTCTTTTCCTACCTTTTCCTACTTTTCTTCCAGCTCTTTCTTTCTGGATGAAGCAACGTGAGAAATACGAGCTGAATTTGCAATTTAGCCTCTCTGAATTTCCGTTTTTCGTCGATAGGGTGCCCGAGCGAAACAAACCCAAAAAGCACGTGGCTCTGTCGGAAAGGATTACCCGTCATCTCTTCCTATGTTCATTTTAATTTTCTTTCATACCCCAACATGCACGACTATTTAGCCAGATCTTCCTGCTAATTCTGGTGGAGGAGGAGCTGGTAGAGCTGCCTCTACAAGGTACTTTGGGCCAGGCTTTCTCCTCTGGTTTCTGAAACACCCCTGGCAGAGACTTTGGACCAAGTATTAAGGTCAATTCCATAAAATCTACCCCAACACGGCACAGAAAATGGAAAACACCAGCTGAGGATGCCAGACTCAATTGGACACATCATAAAACTTTTAGTTACCTGAACATAACACTCTTTTTTTTTTTTTTT
>VXAK01010755.1:233479-253142 GCA_013399435.1 Arenaria interpres
TTTTTCCCTGGGAATTCTGCTGCCTTCAGCTCCGCCATGTAACCGCTCCTGGTGGCGTTAAGACCCCGCTTCGGGGAAAAGCCTTCCTTGCAGCCCTGTCTCCATCCTGTCTGAGCGCCTTTCTGGGCAAAATCCTGGGAATTTTTATAGTGAGAATCCTAGAGTGGGAAAGACGCTAATTTTCAGAGGTCTATTAATAAATATATATGTATATGTGTTGAAACCATTTAGGTAGCGCGTGGGTTCCCAAGAGCACTAAGTGCTTCTAAAAACTGACACTTCTCTGTCAGTTTTTGTCTCACGAAAGCCCTTCCAAGCCCTTTCGTGAGTAATTAAAATATATATTAATAATCATTAAATGCTTTAGAGGAGGAGCTTGCTTTTGATGGCGCTGACAGGAAACGCAGCCCTCCCCCGTGGCAGGCGTTTACCCCTCTCACTTCATCAGAACCTTGCCCAGCCTCTACCGTAGGGTTGAGCAGAGGGAGTCCACGATTTCGGATCACAAAATCAATAGAGCTGCCTGCATAACAGAAAGAGAGAAAGAAGGAGGAATCAGGACTAAAACGCACCTGCTGTGGCTGAACTAATATAGAGAAAAGCAGAACATACCCTTTACTCCTTTCCCGATGTGAACATTGCAGCCGTGGTTTGGAAGAAAGACGTTGGCTTGTCTTTCTTCTGTTTCTCACGGCAGAAACCCAGTGATGCCGAGCAATGCCAGCAGGATTTGGCACTTTGCTGAAAAGACAAAATAGTGAGAGAGGAAAAATGCAAGCGTGGTGGTTCCCAGGTAGGTGCAGTGGTGATTATGGTGGAAAAAATTTCTGCTCATCGTGGGCCCCGAGCTTTGCTCGCGTACACAACGTGGATGTGCAAGAGTTGAAATTGGAAAAGGAAAGATATTTTAATGCCATATTTCATATCTACATGCTTCTTATTCTGTACAGATGCAGCTTTGCCTACCCACCAAACAGAGTCCTTCAAAGTGCCTGTCTCCTAGGCAGACGGAACTGCCAGAATGTCACGACTGCTAGAATTGCTGGAATATTAGATTCAGATAATGCTGCCGGTGCTCAGAGATGATATTGAAGGCAGGCAGATGTTAGTTCCCTGCCTTTCTCGAGAACATCAAGCTTTTACTGTAAGGATACCATCTCATTTGTTTGTTTACCTGTGAACGTCTAATCAATATTAGATTTGAAAAGCAGTGTGGCTATTAATAGGGAGCAGAATCCCAACCAGGCAGCACCTGGCTCGTGAAGCTCTTTGCTGTGGGAAGACCTAATTTTGCCTCCCTAAACCTAATTGTCAGAGGTTCCCTTGCTCACAGCTGGGCTCATCAGCCAAACCCAAAGTGATGTGACAAGGGCTATAACTGGGGTGCCCCCCAGGGTCCCAGCCTCTCTTCTAGACCACCCCAGCCTGCAAGCTGTGGCTGCCCCATCCCTGGAGGGGGTCAAGGCCAAGTTGGAGGGGGCTTTGAGCAACCTGGTCTGGGAGGTGCCCCTCCCCAGGGCGGGGGGTGGGACTGGATGGTGTTTAAGGTCCCGTCCAACCCAAACCATTCTATGATGCTATGATTGCAACTACCCAAGGAGTTGTGCAGGTTCACACAGCAGCAGAGAGCTGTGCAAATGCCCAAAGTGAGTCCTAAGAGTACCCCTAAAAGAAGAGCCCCATGAGTAAGCCAAGTCCCAGGCCCTGAGAGCCTGGCCAAGCAGACTGGAGAGATGATGCACCACTAAGCAGCAGGAGAAAACAAATACCTTTCAGCCTCATGGACTGGGGACATTCTCCCTACATCTAACGAGGAAGAAGAGCTGTTGTTTCTCCTGATTTTGCTCTCATAACAAACTGGAGGAGTACTTCAGTTACCTCTCCTGATCCATCTTTTGACCAAAATTGGCACCGCTGTTGAAGTGGCACCATTTCGTTCTGACGTACACAAGCCAGGAACATAGTTAAAGCGAGTAAAGGAAACCAACTGAGTTTTTCAACTGACCTAAACTAAATTTTTCCAGAATTTTCTTCCACAAGAGATTTCAATCTGGGTTTCGTTCAGGCTTCCCTTTTTTTTTTTTTCTTAAAGAAACAACATCAAAACAAAAATGTGGAGATACCACTGAAATGGAAGCATAATTCCCTCTCATCTGGGACTCCTCTGCTATTCCCTGAGAAAAGTGCCCTTGACAAGAAGTCCCAGCAAATTCATCATTTTTGGAAATGTGAGCTTTGTGGGGGAAAAGGGGAAAATGAGAGAAAACGTATGCAGTTTGGTGTTCCCCAGAAAACATCAATATACTGGAGAGATTCCTATGGATGGTCACCAAAACGATTAGGGCGCTGCGACGCATGATGGATAAGGAGGCACTGAGATGTTTGAGGTTGCTCTGCCTTGAAAGGAAGGTGAGAGATCTTACTGGTGTCTTCAGCTGCCTAACTGGAAATCATTGGGAAGATGAAGTCATACTGACTTCACAGTGAAAGAAGCAGCAGTCACAAGCTGAAGAAAGGGAAAGGACAACTGCACAGAAGAAAACATCACTCACCACAAGGATGGTCAAGAACAGAAGGTCTCCAGAAGCTGTGGAGTCTCCATCCTTGAGAAGTTCAAAGGCAGACTGGCCACAGCCTGAGAAACCTTGACCTTGCTTAGAGAAGAGACTTGGAGAGGGTTGCCTCCCTTCCAGCCTACATGCTCCTGTGATTCTAAAAAACAATAAACAAAAGGTTTGCTTTTTGCCTAATGTATTCTGATACCCAGCAAAAAGCTTTTAAAATTATAAAAAGAACATTAGGTAAATCGACCTTCCCCAGCTTCTCTGCTGCTTATTCAACAACAATAAATCTGTTAAATGCTATTTTTCACTGGAAGACCATGAATCAGTGTCCTTGAAAATAACCTATCCATTTTGTCAACAAACCTTAGTCCATCTGGTTTATGCTAGATACACTGACTTTATCAAATTAAACCTTGGATGAGCTATCTATCCGGCAACAAAGCAAAACATTGCTAAAGACAATTGGTCCGGTCTGATCTCTCTGTGCAAGTGGAGAGGAGCTTTGCTGAAGTCAAATGAATTTACTCTGGCATAATAGTGGTTCCTGGGGGAGCAGGATGAATCTTGGCTGCCCAAGGCTGTTTGACAATAGAGGAGAGCAGCTCAGCAGAGGCTAATGGGTTTATAGTGTTTACTTTTATAATCCCTGGGAAAGCAGAATACCTCTGCAAATCAAGATTTCACGCACAGCTACATTAGGTCAACAGCCCCAAACCACTTCTGGCAGGAGACCTGTTCTCCGGGTGGTGGTGGGAATCGTTATCATAAATGGGCAAAGAATCCCAGGTGTTTGGTGCAGGGCTACAGGCTACAAAGGCTCGGGAAACAATCTAGAATTCATCTTTATTTTATTTTTCATGTTTGGGTCTGAACTAGAGTGAATTAGCTCTGCTACTACCTGAGCCAATAGAAATGTCTAAATGCAACACACACCTGCGACCACCACAAAGATATCTGAGGCGGCCAAAAAGAAAGAAGACTTTGGGGACTCGGTCCATTTTGTGGGTGAAGTTTAATAAATAGCCTGCTTGAAGTCTGTTGATGACTTGCTTTGCTTAATATGAAGGGAAGGATTATTTGTGGTTTTTTTTAGGGGGCCTGTAACAGGAGAGATGTGGGGACACCAGCATGTGACATGTTCCTGGGTTGGTTTGAGTTTTCCGCAAAAATTAAGTCTGGTCTTAGTCTGTGCACTCATTATCGTCATTATAAATCTAATCAACACACTAGAATCAATGAGAGGAAAGATAATTTAAGGACAGTTTTAAAAAAATCTGGCAAATGAGAACTGAAGCAGAATGCAAAGTTCTTTTCCAAGTGGATATAGACAAAAAAGTTTAAGACTAGAGCATTGGCAGCACACATACAGCCTCAAGAAAGCAGCAGAAAATGCTTTTATTGTAGAAAATAAAATAATTGTACTATTTATTAAAACTTCACCTGGAATGTAAAACCTTCTATCAATTTAAGGTCAAGAAATGCACTGCTTTGAAACTTTTGTTCAGTCTTCACAAGGAAAAGAAAATGTGTGATGACTTCAGAAAACATGGCTGAAAATAACCATTTTGTAGATTTGTAAAAGCTTATTTGGGGGAGGGCAGAGGACTGTAGAAAATCTCCTCCATGAAAATTAGCCCTAGGAAAAAATCTGCATTTCTTAAACTAAATCAGCTGAAGTCTTATGTGACTTTAAGAAAAGAATCCAAGCCCAGTCTTTTTTAAAATATATGCTTTTTCAAGCATATTCAGACTAATTTAAATTACAAAAGGTCCTTTCTGGTTGAACAACAGCTTTCAGTCTTGAATATCACCTTTGGTACAATGGACTTTTATGCAATTCAAGATGGGGTTTTTTTTGTGAGGTCCAGAACCAGCTTAAGTCATTACTGGATCTTGTAGAACGAATCATGACAGTATATAGAAAATATATGTAAATATATACATATATATTCTTTCTGCTAATGGTGGAAGTTCTGGAACTTTGTTTTGTTTTGTTTTGTTTAAATTGTGTTTTCTGTTATTGCCTCACATCACACTTGATGTTTTTCTGCTCCTGTGCTCCTTCAACGTTCAGTGCCTGAGAAGAGATGAATCACCACCACGAGTGAGAGGGTGGCAGATGGAGGGGGTCTATAGCTGAAAGCACCCCCTGCCCCCATAAACTTTGGATTTATCGACACGTGAACAGTAGTTAAGTCAGCAAAGTACCAGCTAACCTTGTTCAAAACAATCCAGCTAAAAGCAAAAGCTGAATGGCAGCATTTGCATAGAACACCTCAGCTCTCTTTTTAACAAGCAGATAGCTTTTAGAAAAACAATAGCACTTTTGAAGTGATTCTTCAGTGCTATAACAATGTACAGGAAAGTGCAAGTGCAATTAAAGGAGGGATCCATTTGAGACTGAGTAACATGACAACATGTGCTGCTGGGAGCCGTGGAGAGCACAGAAACCATCATGTTTTCTGTCTCCATAAAGGAGAGGCTTGATTTCCCAAAATAAAAGGAAGTTTACTGACACCAAAAGCTAATACGGGATTATGGACCAACGTGTGACCAACTACTGGACAATGTTCCTCTCCATCCCTATTGATGTAGCAGGTGGAAACATGCCTTTGACATTCTCCAACAACCTTCTTTGTAAGAGTCTGGTTCCAACCATTGGCACCTTAGCCTAACCCAGACTATTTCACTTAAAATGTTCAGGGCTTTTACAGGCAGGAGGAGGGGAGAAAATTTAATGAAAATGATAAAATGATACGGCCATTTCTGAGAGCTAGTTTGCTCATTTTGAGAATTTGAGCAGCTTTTCCCGTACAATGCAAAGACAGCTCTCCACCTGTGCCCTAAAAGATCTGCTGGGGCTCATACAGAGTTGAGAAGCTTCTGTTGTCAGAAGTTATCCCATGTGAATTGTGACCTTGTCATTTGAAATTAGACATGACACGTAGCCCAACGGGAGCTCGTTGCTGTCTCATGGGCATTTCATAGAGACACAGAATTATCTAGGCTGGAAGGAACCTCCATCTAATCCAACCATTTCCTACATCGGTGGCTGGAACTCCACACCTCGTTGAGGGAAGATGATAGGAGGCTGCACAGCACTATCTTTGCTTTCCCACATCCTACCCCATTGTCCCTGAATCCCACTACCTGCTTGGACAGAGGGTCCAGGGGGAAGCCCATCTCCATCCTGGGCCAGAGCGGGGAAGGGTACGGCCAGCAGCAGTGTGAGATCTTGTGTCAGTAACATCCCTGGCTTCTAGAACATCCCAGTCACTTGAGCACAGAATCACCAGTTTCTGGGTTGCAGCTCAAGATTAGAACTCAAAATTTAGCTCGATCAGCTACTCTCTAGCTTTCTAAAAAAGTAAAGATGATCTCTGAGCTTATGCTGGTCCAGAAAACGTTTCCATCCCAAAGCAGGTTTTATTCTTCCCAAACTACACAGTCCTGGGATTTGAGAGGAGCTAATGTTTTGTATGCGATCTCAGCCTGCTCTGTGAATATCCTAGTTGTTACAGCTAGAAGCAATCCTACACAACCGATAAAATAAGACACTAATTGTTGTATTTATTCCCCTGTGAAGGTATGCTCTGGCACTATTAATTGTACTGTTCATCATCTAATTGTTCTCTACAGAGCTGAAAGGAACCAAATATTTACCCACATGGATTTATTAATATCTAGTCATGAATCATAACTCTGCTCTACAACAATTTATGTATTTTTTTTAAGGCAAGAAAAAACTGCAGAAGAGGAGACATGTGAGGTTGAACAGAGTTTGGGTCCCAGGGTGCTACATGCACTGGAGGGGTCCCTGGGGACCAGGAGCCATGGGGGACCTCTCTAGAAGTCCAGGACCCGTCCCACCACCCTGTCCAGGAGTGGGGCAGCCAGGAGGACAGTCAAGACAGTCCCATCCCTGGGCATCGCTGTGGGTGCCACAGCCTGAAGGCATGGGGAGAAGGGACTCCACACCTCGCCATGGGGCCACCACAGGGGCTGTGAGGTCCTCTCCAGCCTCTCAGAGCTGTGGGTCTGAGACCTTCTCTGAGAAGCCTGGCCTCAGCTGGCATGTCTTCCAGCCCTCGTTGCAGCTCTCAGGGTGATATTTCTACTGCATTTAACACGGATTAAGCTTTTCAGTGGCACCGCTGGAGAGACACCTTCTTTAAGACTAAACTAAATTAAACTCATGAGCTGGCACTCCACTAATCAAACAGTAGGTATAATTGACTTTCCCAGCATGTCCTACAAGAAAAGTACCAAAAATACTTTCCTGATAATACACTAGATATTTTCAAGCTCTGAAAGCAGAGCCCTCGAGTCCCCCGGAGAATCACCTTTGCTGCAAAGGTCAGGGGTGGGAGGTGGGCTGGAGGCTCACATTAATCTTTGTTTCTTCCAGATAGATTTGCCCCCTTTACAGCATAAATTATCATGAGCATAGATGCGCCAGGTTATTGCACCATGTAGGGAGAAAAATGTCTGACTTTTCTCTCAGTGAAAAGGGACCTTTTAACATGCTGTAAAATGTGCAAAAAAGGTGTGCTTTTCGTTGCTGTGTGTTTTCTAAAGGATTGGAAGGGCTGACTTCACGTGAAGAATTACAAGGGCTTTAAAACTTTTAGGCTGAAAATAAGGCAAGCGCTCTCTCTCTACCTGAACAGAAGCCAAACTCAAGTCAGAGAACTTTGTGGGATCCTCACCACACCTGACCTGGCTGTAGGACAGCAACACTTTGAACTGGGACGGCCACGGCTTTCAACATTTTTTGACATCCTTTTTTACTGCCACTACAACTTCCAAATGAGTATTCAACCTCTGGGTCTAATGAAGTTCAAGAGGACAGTAGATGTAAAATATTTAGTATGAAACCAAAGAAACCTGCTCCTCTTCAGTAGCACTTAATGGCTGGTCCAACATTCATGCTCCAGTCAGATGGTCTTGGCACTGAGTGTCTCCTTTGAAAGCAGAACAGAATTAATGAATATGCAATTAATGCAATTTACCACTATTTCTACCACATAGTAAAATTTTTCACTATATTTCAAGAAAATATTATCACCCCAGAAGGTGACCTTTAAAATAAAGCTCTTATAACCTTATTTATTACAGGATTGTTCTTCATTTACTAAACCCATGACATATTTTACAAAATAAAAACACATTCCTATAAACAGTGTGGAATGTAAATTTCCTGTGTGAGTTTTATTTTGGTAATTCAAGCTCGCTCTTATTCCTTTGGCACCTAAGGCTCTACAATATATAGTACGGAAAGAAATGTCAAAATTCTTCTGTGGAAAATATTTTCCACTTTGTCCTGGTGTTTGAGAGCCAAAACTGCGTATCTACACATGCTGAGGAATACTTTTTCTCTAAGCCAAAGCTGAATTTATCTTGTTAAACTACTTAAAGCGCAAAGCACTAGAAAATTGAATGTGGATATGTGAGAAGTCCAGAAGATGAAGTACCCAGCCTGAGAAGCGTGAAAATATGAAGAATGGTGGTTTTATAGCCTGTTGATACTCCAGAGTGACTGCCTCCCCAGAAGCAGAGGAACTCCAGAAAACAAGTTTATGTTTGTAAAGACTGTGGAATTGCCTCATTAACAGCATGCTGCCCAAGACACTCCCTCAAACCATCACCACATGTATTGAAATGCTGCTTTATTTTACCACTGGCTGTGGCCAGTTGTCTGGTATCTCCGGGCAAAATTGCTACCGCACAACACTTGATTTATACCACATTAAATAAACAAGAACACTATGCAAACAATTTAAGAATTTCATATTTGAAATTTGCCATCTTCTTTCTCCTCTTTTTTTTTTTTTTTTTTTCCCCCCATAACACCAAATGGTTTATTCAAGGGTTTATTTAACGACATTATTCCCCCTGGATAAACCCTCTGTTGCTACCACCAAGAACCAAGCCAATTACTGTTCTCTAACTCAGTGCTGACATACATTTACTGAGCTGTGTGTGAGGTGAGGAAGTTGGGAGATTTTTGCTAACTTAGGTTATTAAGTAAATTTCATTAGACTTGCACCTTTCCCTTCAGGGACGATGATTAGATTCTTCTGAAATGCAAATAATCATACTTCAAGACAGGAGATATTTAAATGTGAAAAATGTTTGCTGCTGAGAGAAACCAGAGGCGACGAAGAAAACAAATCATCACATCCTGTGGAAAATGCCTCTGTGTTGCCTTCATCTGGATCAAACCCACATAGAAGTTATCAAGACAACGCCGCTTTTTGATAAAAAAATACATCATGTGGTAAAAAAAAAAAAAACCAAAACACTTTAAAGACTCCTGCAATTGAAATGTTCAGGTAATGTAATGGGTGTTGGCAAAAGTGAGCAAAACCAGCAATACCCACCCAGGTGCAAGGGAGGTAACGGGGAAAGAGGGCACAGTGTGGAATAACACCCTTCGGGATGAATAGGTGCACGCCAGAATCGCTCTTCAGGAAAATAATACAGCTTAGAGTTGCAAGCTGAAAGTAACTTATTTTATCACGTACCACTGGAAGGACAGTAGCACCAGCGCTGGATGGTTCACCCCGGAGTTTTAGGTTGTTGCATTCACTGACCTTATTCATACGGAGGTTGAATTTATCACCTGCTGTCACGCCATTAGTGTTACTGCTTGACTTTTCTTCTCTCTGCTGCTCTATTACCTTGCAAGGTAATAATTACAGATACTTCTCCTTCTGTGAGCCCCAGTCCACAAGGACTTTCTTACTGCCGACAATCCTGCTGCCGGGGGGCTGCTTGTGCTTCACCAGAATAAGAGCTTCCTGCCACAGTAGGGGCTGGGGGGGGGGGGGAAGAAAAGTGAGTTGCACAGGGATCTGCTGCAAAGTTTGGCCAGACTTCTAAGTTGGCGATACAAGCCCCCCCAGACTGTAAATCAGGCCTTTCAATACAGGTGTTGTTTTTATTACTTTTAAAGGGAGTTGAATGTGCTGCTTTGAAAAGTCTTTAAAGAGGCGTCTTCTGAAAGACTCGAGCCGGTGCTTGGTCAGTGCCTGGTGGCCTGGAAAATTGCTGGTTCCGAACCACTGGCTCCGTGCACACCAGTGATACTGGTGGAAGAGGCTGGTGAGAGGCGATAACGCTAGGTCATAGCAGAGAGGAAGGATCTCCAAGAGCATCTTTTGACTTCTTCGGTGTGAAATTCATGTCATTGTCACGTACTTCCCGTGACTCGCACAAACAAGGTGACAGGTCTCCCATTTTATTCTGTTATGCTGATCTTCCATCTATGTAACACATCACATTGAAGGGATTGCTTTTCGCTTCTGACTCTTAAAAAATGCACAAAGATGGGTTTGGGGTTTTTTTTTCCCCTCACTTAAGTATTTTGGTCTAGTTTTACTTGGACTGGATTTGCGGAGCTGACATCTCAGGAGAGGGCGGGTGGGGAAGGTCTGATTCTGCCAAAATCTGCACCTGATCTGAAGTAACCGAGGGGGCGATGGGGGAAGCGAAAATAGGTTCATTCAGATGACTGAGACTCAGGATACGCTGGCTTTGCTGTCATCTTAACCACAACATCCATACCTAACTTGAGGTACTTTCCCCCATCATCTTTTTCCCCATTTACACAAGATATTAGTTCTGATAGTTCCATACCGGAAGAAACAAAACCCAATATTCTTTCAGAAACTGGACTAACGAATACCAAGGAATCAGCTGCTATTAAAGTAAATGTAAATTAGGATATCAGAATTGGGAGAGCTGTTTCCATCATGAACCAAAATTACACATCAGTACAACAGTGACACTCAAGGGAGATCCCTAAGGATGGGCTGCAAACCATCCCTATTGAGATGAAAACGCACATTTTACGTGAAGCACAGGTTTTAATGACACTTAATTCAAGGGGTCTTTATCTGAATGAGATCTTACAGTTAGAAATTGGTAGTTGCCAGTGATTAATATCCAGTGCTTACTGATACCAGCTTAAGTATGAGTAATCAAGGACCCTAATATATAGCAGCCTCCTGTCCGTGTCTGTAAATCTTGCCTGGAGTCATCTAAAAGGTAGCTGCCTATTAAAGACTAAAGTAATACTGTTTCTCATGATGGCATAAACCACCATTTCTTGTGGAAAATCTGAGTGGAAGTGGTTGGGTGCAGGAACACCAGCAAAATACCAGAAAGGTTTTGTAATTAAGAGTATAGCAATTTAAAGATTTTTTTATTAAAGCCTTTTTTCATGTTGTTTTTAAGTCAGCTATATGGCACTGTCTGGCAGTAGAAAACAATACTCTTCTGCTTATAAAGTATCAAAATGCATTAGGTTAAAAGGGTGCATCCCATTTTCAGTAGCTACCATTTGTTTAGAAATTGGAGAAAGAAATCACTTTAATATCTCTTCTTTACTCAAGAGTAACCTCTCATAAAAGGTCTATTATTTATTCCTTCAGACTTTATTAAATATACAGCATTGCTTGCATCCTGCAGGTTACTTACTTCAGTTCATGATTAGTGAGAAATTCAATTATCTTTAAAAAAAAAATTGATAGATGTATACGTTTTTGGAGGACACAACCGTGCCATTACAGTGGAAAACAGAATTAATCTCAGATTCTTCAAAACAGAACTGCCCAGAGATAATCACCAAAGCTGACGGCAGCTTGACTTCGCTTACTGACTTTAAGCAAGTAAATAAGTGTAGCTGGAACTGTCTGTCCTCGTACACCTTTGGGCAGTGGGCACAAATGGCCACATCGCAAGGGCATTTTTGGTCTCTTGTGTTATTAAGAAAGTTTAAAAAAAAAACCCAAGGCAAAAAAAAAAATTGAGTTAAACCGTGCATTGGTGGGTGTTTTTCTTCAGCAAAAAACTGAGTAAGGTTTTCTTGATATTGCTTAAATGATCAATAATTTGGACTGTGGGTAACTGGCTCATCTCTGTGGATGAGAGCCAGGCTGTTCTGGTGCAGCTGCGTTCCAGCCTCGGATGCCTTGTGCTGCACACCCATTTCCCCAGGATCATTACGTGCCTGCAACTGATACAAGTGGTTTCATAGACTCATAGAATGGTTTCAGTTGGAAGGGACCTTAAAGGTCATCCAGTTCCAACCCCCTGCCCTGGACAGGGACACCTCCCACCAGACCAGGTTGCTCCGAGCCCCATCCAGCCTGGCCTTGAACCCCTCCAGGGATGGGGCAGCCACAGCTTCGCTGGGCAACCTGGGCCAGGCTCTCACCACCCTCACAGCAAAGAAGTTCTTCCCCACATCTCATCTCAATCTCCCCTCTTTCAGGGTCAAACCCTTCCCCCTTGTCCTGTGGCTCCCCTCCCTGATCAAGAGTCCCTCCCCATCTCTCCTGGAGCCCCTTGAGGGACTGGAAGGGGCTCTAAGGTCTCCCCGGAGCCTTCTCTTCTCCAGGCTGAACCCCCCAACTCTCTCAAGCTGTCCTCACAACAGAGGAGCTCCAGCCCTCTGATCATTTTCGTGGCCTCCTCTGGCCCCGCTCCAACAGCTCCATGTCCTTCCTGTGCTGAGGACACCAAAGTTGGATGCAGGACTCCAGGCTGGGTCTCACAAGAGTAGAGCAGAGGGGCAGAATCGCCCCCCCTTGCCCTGCTGGCCACACTTCTTTTGATGTAGCCCAGGATTCAGTTGGCTTTCTGGGCTGCCAGCTCAAGTTACGGGCCCATGTCGAGCTTCTTATCCACCATTCCTCATTGGGACAATTTTTTCACTCTTACGCCAGTGATGTATTTCCTGAAATACCTGTTCCTGTAAAACTCTAATTTAGCAAAGTCATTTAGCAACGGCAGACAAGGTTCCTCTATATGAGGCTTTGCTATGAACAACTTCCACTGTGTACATTTATCTCACAGCTTTATTTCTTTTTACTGATTTTAGAGTAACTGGAAGCGTTTCATCCAGACTAAAGTATGCCACGGTGCCTCTCCCCTAGTCGTCCAAAAGCTCAGTAGGCTTCTGCCTTTCTCTCATTTATATACTCAGCTATAAAACCCAGTGTACACTCCTCTTGGGACATCTCTGGTCACTAGAGATGACAATAACACCTTCATCACAAGCCACTTGAGCCTGTCTGTACCGTGCAATGACTCCAACCCGGGGAGGCAAAAGCAGCCTCTTTCCCACCCACCAGCATCCCCAACTCGGGAATTTTGCCTGCAATAGGTTTTTCTCCCAGGTTCCTGTACAGTCCTGCGCTGTCGTACCTTCACCAGCAGCAGAGCCAAGGGTACAATTTACTCCTTCTTCATTCCAGTCAAGCTCTTCAGGACAGAATTCACCCATGCAAAACTCTAGGCCAAAGGCCCTGCAAGCACGATTATTTTTCTTGAGATAACTTTTCAGTCTTTTCTCTCTCTTTCAAGCAAATCCCTCAGCAAGAGGTTCTGCACATGATGCAACTTCTGTTTCTCGCTGCTGCCTACAACCCCCCGTACCTTCCATTTATTTTCCCACCTTCTGGCTCTGGCAGAGAATGGGATTTGAGCTTTTACCCGCTCCCAACTTGTGTACAGAGTCTTGTAGCTCCCCCTTGCTTGTGCCAAGCGAGGTGGCTTTCATTGCCTCTGCTGTCACATGCTGTCACATCCCCCTTAAACGGCTTCCATCTCATACATGAAGCTGCACAGCATCGTCACACCCAAAAAGCACAGATTCCTTCCAAATTTAGGCTTGCAAGCATTTACCCTGTCTGTCATCATGAGAAACAGGCTTGGTAAAGCCCATTAAGCATCTCCAGTATGTCCTGTACAAGTTTTTAGATCACTGACTGAAATGCAAAAAAAAAACCCCAAAACTAAACGAGTTTTGGTTGATCTGATATCTGGATGTCTTGTTTGATCCAAAAATGAAATGGCCTGTTTGATTGTCAGGAATGCTTACCCTAAAAAATAATAAAAATAAAAGTTAAGTAAAATATGACATAACGGTCTGAATGCATTTTATTGATCTGAGAAGCCACCAAAAATGAATTAGATGAAGGAAACTTTTAAACAGTAGTTTAAAGGCTGGTTCTGGGGTTGAGCCTGGAGATGGGGGCTCTTCCTTCTTCCCTCGAGGGGTTACCCCCAGCCCCGGGGGTCTGCGTCGGCGTTCCCAGCAGCTTGGCTGGGCAGAGCTTCGGTCCAGGGATTCGGCTGCCCCTCAGCACTTCTCCATCCGAGTTAAACTTCAAGGGTGAGCAAACGATGAATGACTAGAGGAGGAGAAGACAGGATGGGTATTTCAGGATATTTTTTTTCCAAGTCCTTTCTGGGTTTTACAGCCACTTAAGCTGTGCAGAGAGCCCCACGGTTTCCCAGCCCTTGTTTCCAGAGCTTCTGTTCCGCTGTCTCTAAAGATTAGTAAGTCTATGGATAAAAAGCAGTGGAAGACCTGTAGGGGCATATGCTGACAGATAACACAAAGCAATAGAAAGAGCAAATATGACACCTTCTTAACCAGCAGATTTCCAGAATTTCTGAGGCACAGGTTGAAAATGGAAGTGTTACGAGAGCTGTCATCCTTCAGAGCCACTTTTGGACCGAGCGTGAGCAAACACGGTGCTTTCAGCCACGAAAAAATAGTACACTTACAAAAAAACTGATTAACAAGGCATGCCGTGTGCGTTCGTCTGTCTGAACAAACTCATCTGAAACACGGGGAGGAAAGTAATCACTAATTCCAGGGTTTTATACGTCTCAGTATCCTACCAATGCCAGGTTCTCCGTGGAGCAATCCAGCCCACCCCACCTGACAGATAGTGGCATGCAGAGGTCTGGAGGAGCAGAGAGAGTCCTTCCCAACAGAAATGAAGCTGTGATGAATCACTATGATGAATCACCCGGGGCAACAGCTCACCCCGTGAAGGACAGCTTTAAAAATGTTTTTCCTTCCTGTCGATGAAATATTGTCCCCTCAGAAAGCGCTGATGAATGAGTTATGGGGGATATGACCCATCTCTGCAGCTGAGCCGCGTCTGCCTTTTCCCAGGGAACACAACACGAGGCTTAGTGAGCTGATCCAGGAACTTCTGAAGCTCTTGGATCCAGCCAAGCACCCAGAGAGGCTGCAGAAGAGCCGAGCCACCAGCTCCCCGCACAGTGAGCTGCAAGAGCCATCAGAACCATCAAGCACCAAAAAAATTTGCTCATATAAGGAAAAAACATGGGGAGCTTGGGGCTGTGGAACAAAGAAAAGGGCTGCAAACCTGTGAGCTAATTTTGAGCCCCTTACCACGAAACGACATTGAGGTGCTGGAGCAGGTCCACAGAAGGGCAACGGAGCTGGTGAGGGGTCTGGAGCACAAGTCTCATGAGGAGTGGCTGAGGGAGCTGGGGGTGTTCAGCCTGGAGAAAAGGAGGCTGAGGGGAGACCTTCTCGCTCTCTCCAACTCCCTGAAAGGAGGGTGTAGCCAGGGGGGGTCGGTCTCTTCTCCCCAGGAACAGGCGATGGGACAAGAGGAAATGGCCTCAAGTTGCACCAGGGGAGGTTTAGGATGGATATCAGGAGAAATCTTTACACTGAAATGGTTCTTAAGCTTCAGAACGGGCTGCCCAGGGCAGTGGTAGAGTCACCGTCTCTGTAGGGATTTAAAAGTCAGGTCAACGTAGCGCTTAGTGACATGGTTTAGTGACGGTTTTTATCAGTTAGGTTGATGGTTGGACTAGATGATCTGAAAGGTCCCTTCCAACCTCGACAATTCTATGATTCTAATCGATACAAAATCAGGATTATGTTTTCCAAGGGCATAATGAGGTTTCACAACGGAAATTAGGTCCCATCCGAGCTCCTCATCTTAAGCAGAGCTGATATAGGGTGAAAAAAAAACCACAGGGTGAAACATGGTCTGCTTATGTTGCAGAGATGGTTGAGCTTCTGGAGAACCTTCTTTATCTAATTTGAACTAGACTGGATCTTAGGAATCTCTTAAAGGGTGGGGCAATTATTCTCACATCTCTGAGAAGCTGAAGTTTAGAAAGAAATCACTGGATTTCACTAGGCAATGGGAAAGGTTCACATATCATTAACGTTAATCTGCATTTCACAGCAAATTTGTAATATTCTTCCACTTCTCATGACAGCCCACACTCTGTTGTTTCTGAGTGTCCTGGCCAGGATCCTTGAGCTAAGAAGTAATTAGTGTTTTCTGTCTCTGGAAAGATGGAGGTTTGGAGAACTTGGGGTCCCTCACACGGCAGCTTTGGCAAAGGAGAAGGAGCTAAGACCACCTGTCCACCCTCTGGGCACCCACCCAGCACCATCCACACGGTTTCTGGCTCGCACGTCCTAATCACACGGTGGCATCCACGGTGGCGTCCACAACAGCACCCATCCATAAAATTCACTGGATGGGGCAGGAAACATCCTGCCTGCCTTTTGTAGTGAAGCAGCAGAATTTTTAGATGCATTTCAAAATTATTATTTTCTCCTTTTTTTTTTTCAGAGACTTAGTCTAGAAAGAATCAGACTTAGAGTGGGAGCTAATTGCACCTTCATAATAACCGCATTAAAAAATCATTTTATCTAAAGGTATGCCCTTCTGTAGGGACCTTCATCTTCAGCCAGTCGACATTTTGCAATGGAAAAATGTTTCATACACCAACCCTTTAGTTAATTGCAATATTTCTAGGAAATATAATTTTTTAAATCCAAAACTGAACTGAATCAAGCTGGAAACTTTGCTTCCAAAGAAGATTTTCTTTAAATTTTTTTTTATTTTTTTTTATTTCAGCACTGATCCATTAACTTCTCAGGGATAATGGAGAGCATGTTGCTTCTTGTGTTACACCGCTAATGTATAGCATTTGTCAGATTTGGTAATTTCTGTTTACAGGAAGCCAACATTTACCAGTCATCAGCCTTCATCCTTTTCATCTTTCTGCAGGAAGGAGTGATCTGTATTTTCTCCAGCGGAGTCAGGGAGATTTGTAAGCCATATAGCCTTGGATCTGATATTATTCACAATGGGAACACTCTCTCAAATTAACTTACTGTAGAAAAAATGTAAATCAATTATGTTTACAGCTCTCAACAAACAGAATTAAAATCTTCCACCAGTCTGCTTGGAGTTCCTAATCATTTGCGTGATTAACCCAGTGTCTGGGATTTGCAAGAGAGCAGGAGATGAATTGGTTTCTCTTCATTATCTGACATGGTTCGGTTATTCCTGAGGTGTCCTGAAACATCCGGCAAGCAAACAACAAACAACCCCCGCCTTAAAATCACTGCCATTGAGAAACGGATAACACCCACCGCTGTTCCTCAGGACCATTGCAAGAGCAGAAGGTCACGTTCTTGAGACAGAAAATGAAGCAAGATCAACCACAGGCCAAGAAGAAAGGTCTGGCCAGCCTGGCCCAGCTCAGACGGAGTCTTAGAGAAGGAAAGAGCGTTTGGCATATGATATATAGAAATGCAATTCTGGAAGATAATGAGCAGCAGCTGAAAAGGTGAAGCCTGAAGTGCCACCCACCCTCCCCACTACAACATTTTAATATTGTCTTCTGCAGTAGCCATTTCCCTTCATGACAAGAAAGACATTGAGGTGCTCGAGCGGGTCCAGAGAAGGGCAATGAAGCTGGTGAGGGGGCTGGAGAACAAGTCTCGTGAGGAGAGGCTGAGGGAGCTGGGGGTGTTCAGCCTCGAGAAAAGGAGGCTGAGGGGAGACCTTCTCACTCTCTCCAACTCCCTGAAAGGAGGGTGTAGCCAGGGGGGGTCGGTCTCTTCTCCCCAGGAACAGGCGATGGGACAAGAGGAAATGGCCTCACGTTGCACCAGGGGAGGTTCAGATTGGAGATTAGGAACAATTTTTACAAAGAAAGGGTTATTAAGCTTTGGAATGGGCTGCCCAGGGCAGTGGTGGAGTCACCGCTGCTGGCAGTATTTAAAAGTTCTGAGATGCTGGAAAAGATCACTGTTTCCTCCTCTCCGCCCTCATCCGAGTTTTCTCAGCTGTGAGCAGCACGGACTCAAAAATGACATTTCCTGTAAGAAGGCTGTTTATAAACAAATGTGCAATAATTTCAGGATCATCCTTCTTTTAGTGTTGCCTTACATGAATCCGTCTTCAAATTCCTCTTTGAATCCGGTATAAATCCAGCACATGGTGATTCATCATTGAAATAATAATCACTATGATGCACATAGTTTAATCTCTCAGCAAATAAAGAAGTGATGAAACTTGTTATTATCAAAGCAGACTAAGTTTGTTCAGAAGAGAAAATAATTCTGTTATTTTTGTACAAATTGGTATAATGAGCTGTCTCTGTGCTATTATCTCTGAGCATTAACTAGCTCTATTATGCAGGATAATACTCAGAATAATTATTACTTATCCGCATGTACATACATTGAGTAATAAAATAATTAGACCTTTTAAAACAGAGGATAGAAAAGATTCCATTTACTGTAACTCTGACTTTCTGATTATAAGGTTGGAATAAATAATGTGATATTTTTTCAGTGTGTCAAGCTACTAAATGCTGGATTTATAGATCCAGGCTGTGCGTAAGGTGTGTATTTTGTCAAACTCCAGAATGAGCAGTGATTTGCAGAAGGACGTGAAGGATCTGGGCTGTTGAAGTTCAGAGGTGGATGAAGGTTGCTGTGAACAGAGATTCCTTTGTCGGTTGGGCTTGATGATCTTGAGGGTCTTTCCCAGCCTAAATGATTCTGTGACGCCTTCCAGGTGATGGCTGGTTTCTAACCTGGATGATTACATCAGAGACTGGCTAAACTTGGCTATTTCAAACTTTGTACTGATTTATTTTCAGCTCACATAAAAATATGGCAAAAAACTTCCAAACTCAGCAAACGTACCTGTGGGAAGAGCTTGGTCTGCTTCCAACTGAGCACTGAGGACCGCAAGCACCCTTGGCTCTTGGGGGCAGTTTTGACCAGAGGTCCACAGACCGCAGCATCCCCGCAAGGTCCCTGGGGATGTCTCCTCTAAAGGACCCACATGGGGGTAGTTGGCTGCAGCCACCGTCTCCCCCAAAGCCAGCTCTGCCCCACATCTGTGTCCTGGGAGCAGAGAATGGCTGGACTGAGCAGCGAGGAGGAGATTGACCCACCGCCACCTCCTTTCCTTGTGGGATGGGGGCTGCCAGGGCAGTGCTGGGGGCTGCTGGCACAACAACACACTTTCAAGGACAGAAAACTAATGCACAGAGGAAGAACTAAAAACCTCTATGGAAAGGGAAGACTTTCATTTCAACCCTTTCCCTCTTGCATCCCTTGGAGTCCTGTCCTGCAGTGAAAAGAAAAAATCACATTTATCTGAACACAATTTCATAGCTCAGTTCTGCTTTTGATGAAAACTCATTCCTGGGAGTTCTTTTCTGCACCGACATTTATGCGTGTGCCCAGGGAACGGGAAGGTTCCCTTTAACCAAATGAAATATCGTTCCTGCCTCCAGGCAGGCATTACGGATCCTTGCAATTTCTGTCCTTCTCAGCAGAGGAGGCCAAGGATGTGAATTTATTTTGTCTGAGGCTTTTGGGGGGTATTTCTCTTCCAGCTGCCTGAGGGTGAGCAATGCCGCTCCTCAGCCACCGTCTGTCCCTGGTCCAGGTTCATTCTCAGGCCAAGGGTCTCCATCCCTGGCACAAGCAGTACCAGCCCCACGGACCAAGTGATTTTTGCCACCTTCTCCCCTGCATCTGGGATTTATGGGGGGAACGGTGGTTGCCCACGGCCTGGATTCCAGCTACTCGGTGGCGCTGCCGGCTGCAAATCTTATTTCTCCAGCGCTGATGGGTTCCTTTTCCGTAGATTACAAAAGGGCATTTTTATCATCCGAATTGCATGAGCCAGCAATACAATTCACCAGAATATAGTACCCTATAAATATTTCATAGAAAGATGCCAAGTGCTATAAATTGTTTCAGACAGCCGCTCCTGAACGCTACCGAAGCACGGTGCACACCAAAAGCACTGCAAGGCCTGTGGTCTCAAGCCTGGAAGGAGGAGCCGTCTGTCCCATCTGTTGGCAAGGGGAAGAAAATGTGTGTTGGTAGCCCAGAAAACCCCCCGCACCCTGGGCTGCATCCCCAGCCCCGTGGCCAGCAGGGCAAGGGGGGGATTCTGCCCCTCTGCTCCGCTCTGGGG
>VXAK01010755.1:253230-266094 GCA_013399435.1 Arenaria interpres
GGAGATGGAGGTGAGATGTGGGGAAGAAGTTCTTTGCTGTGAGGGTGGTGAGAGCCTGGCCCAGGTTGCCCAGAGAAGCTGTGGCTGCCCCATCCCTGGAGGGGTTCAAGGCCAGGTTGGAGGGGGCTTGGAGCAACCTGGTCTGGTGGGAGGTGTCCCTGCCCAGGGCAGGGGGTGGCACTGGATGATCTTTAAGGTCCCTTCCAACCCAAACCATTCTATGATTCTATGAAGAAGCGAACCCTTTGCAGTCCAAAGCTCAGTCCCCTGAGGGCAGGGGGCAAATCCCTGCAGGATAACGTTAGGATTTCCCTCGGTGGCTTTCTGTGCCGTGCCCTTCCTTACCATGCAAAGGATGGAGGTGGCTGCCCCAAGCCCCCTGAAGCTGGTCCCACTGCCCAGGGAGGTACTGGGAGCGGGAACTATAGGGAATGGCACTGGAGATGGAGACAGAGATGGAGATGAGTCCCTCTTTCCCATACGGGGATGTTCCCCGGCTCCCCACTGGCACAAGGACTCTTTTGGCCACAGAGGATGCTGCAAGATTGCCTCATCCAGTGAAACCTGATTTAGAAAGAAGCCAAACGAAACACAGAGTGTTGGGTTTAGCTTTTAATCACAGCTACACATCGCACCTCGTGTCCCCAGAACATCCATGCTACAGCAATACATGACATTAATCGTGGGAGCTATCGGATCACAGCAATTGAATCCCACGGGTAGCGCTGATATTTCATGTTTATAGCTCTCCCCAGCTCCCTTTAGGCAGGAAACAAAGTTTTGCTCTCACAAATGACTACCCCATAACTAATTACACAGTGATTGGTTTGTTTTCATAGAAGGGGTTATGTGGGAATGATGAGACCCAGAGGTGGTTGTAAATCACACGTAAGGTTCATGTGACACACGCACAGAGCTGCACCGAGATCTTGCTACGTATATAATGTTCAGCAGAAAGCAATTACATTATTCATTTTCTAAGCCTTTTTCTTTTTTTTCTTTCTTTTTTTTTTTTTTCCCTGGAGTATAGCTCAGGCATTTTCAGGTTTCTAACATCTTAGTTACTTACAGGAACTTTTTTATAGTGGTCTTAAGAGCCCTTGCCATTAGCTTTTGTAACTCTTCCTGAACTTGAAAAGATATAGCTACAATTTTTAACTTATCAAGGAGTTCTTCGGTAATAAAAAGCTGAGTTAAGCGGAGGGAAATATGAAGGCCATCTGGGATTTCCACACCAGAGGGAAATTTCAACTTTGTAGAATCAAACAAAACCATCTTGATAGGAGTAACCAAGAAAACAAGCTGGGCCAAGATGCGATCACTTTCCTGGGAACCCACACCCCAGCTTAACTACCACAATTCAGGGAAAGCTGGAAAAGCAGGTTTCATCCTGCAAAGTTTGGGGTTTACTCTCAGAAGCCCCCCGGCTCCCTGGTCACCTGTGAGCTGCACAGATTTGTGGCAGGTAAGAGCAGAGGAGACGGCGGCTCCAGCCCACGAGCGACCTGCTCTGCCAGGACCACACCACAGAGGAACCACACCGTATTTCACAGCGAGACACAAAACCAACCGACTTTAAGGGCAGTATCAATTTTCTAACTTTGCACTTGGCGTTTGAAGACATTCTGGGGTTTCAAGGACCTCCCAGATCCCCCTCCCAGTTCTCTAGATGTTTTCTCAGGGGCTGCTTTACTCTCCCTTCATTTGAGATTGATTTCACGGACTTTTAGGGCACATCCAGGTTTTTTCAGATGGGGGGAATTATATTTTGGCCTATAAACTTGCTGAGTATTGGTTTCAGAATAACTACCCACTCTGTGGGATGTCAATAACATCTGAATAGCATTTACAGGGTTGCCTCTAACTCCAAGTACCCCCTTGGCATTCCAGGTCGATATTCCTTGCTTGCTTTGTCTCACCGTACAGCTATTAGTGAGCATTTATTGTGGTAACTAGTGAAATCCCCACCAGTTTGGGATTAGGGATCGAGCCAGTAAATTCCTATAAAGTGTCCCCTGACATCCTGCTTCTTTTTGGGTTTTTTTTGATTCTGAAAGCCAATTAGGCAGGCTTTAAATCACTGCCAGTCGGCAAAGAGTCCTTACCCTCTTAGCCGGGATGCTCTTAATGCACAGAGGCTACAGAAGATGTTTATGAAGAGCCAGGAGGCCACCTCTCGCTTTGGGAGCCAACTGTGGCTTCACAGAGCCGATGCAAAGAGAGAAGAGGAGAAAACAGAGAAGGCAATTCCACCTGATCGATTTACTTGTCCCGGAGCATCTCCACATGGTGTTTCTGGCTGTTTCTGGATGCTGTCTCTGGACTAACACACGCATCGCTGTGGGAAAGCACAGGGATTCGGGTATGTCAACAACCCGAAGAGGTGGCTGATGGAGCTGAACGGTTGGGGATGGAGCTGCGCAGCCTCTGCCTTGGACTTCAGCGCTCATAAACTGGGCCCCCCAGTTCCAGAAGGACAGGGAACTGCTGGAGAGGGTACAGCAGAGGGCTACAAAGATGATGAGGGGCCTGGAGCATCTCTCTGCTGAGGAAAGCTGAGGGACTTGGGTCTTTTTAAGATTCTGTACTAGTTGTTTTTTTCAGTCAAACCCAGAAATAGGGACCTTTAGGGGAAAAAAATGGTAAATACATTAGCTCACTTAACGGATGATTTAAATTTCACTTCATCCCTCAAGGAGCATAATTGGAATAAAACAGCAGGTTCATCTGCGCTGGAAACGCTGCTGCAAATGGTGGTATTTCAACAAACTATTTATGAAGAGCTTTACAGTAGTAATACCCACTTCTCTCAATGTTCCTCAGCATTTATAACAAGTTGCCAGGTATTCAGTGACTAAAGGACATTTTATTAAATTAGGGATTTTGGTTTTATAGTCTCAAGTACCAGCTTCGAAATTCTGAGAGAGCAGATTGAACACCGCTCTCCCCAGACACAAGTATCCGAGTATCCACAAGTGATATATGTTGTGTAGCACCGTTTATCACAAAAATGGGACTTTTGAAACACCTGACGTACTCGCGACACACACTGCTACAAGTGGCAAAACCACTCAGTTCTTAGTCATGTATACATTCAACTTATACGGTGACTTACAGCTCTCACTTTCAATGAACAAAGAATACTTTATATTATATTCATATAATGGTTGCATTGCATCCACATAAAATCCTATTCTCTGATCTTCACGTGCCCTCATCGGTGGACACCAACTGCTGGGAAAGCTGGAAGGACTCAGTACTGTTGAGTCTGTTCCCAGGGCAGAGCTGTGGGCGCTGAAACTGCTGAAAAAATGTCCCTACCAAAGCCAGTGCTTTTGCAGCAGGTTTGTAACCTCCAAGAACAGCAGCAGGTCATTTACAACACAATTACTGTCACTTCTAACACCAGCCATTGGATTTGTGTCAGTCTTTACGGGGAAATTCTTCCTCTGGTTCCAAGGGGAGGGTTTCCCAGCACCATCGTTCCTCACTGTGAGGTTCTCGGGTACCAAATGCTGGCAGGAGGTGGGTGTCAAGAATCATAGAATGGTTTGGGTTGGAAGGGACCTTAAAGATCATTGAGTTCCACCCCCTGCCCTGGGCAGAGACACCTCCCACCAGACCAGGTTGCTCCAAGCCCCCTCCAACCGGGCCTTGAACCCCTCCAGGGATGAGGCAGCCACAGCTTCTCAGGGTCAGGCAGTTCTGTTATCAAACAAGCCCTGCAAAACCCACATTGCTGCATCTACACCCTCCAGAAGGTGTAGATTTACCTTGGAATCCTCTCCAAGAAGTCTGGAAACCACCAGTTAAGCAGGAGGGTACATAGAGACACCTTCTGCTGTAGAATGGGAGATGCCTTCTGCAGCTTTCACCCTTCCTCAAAGGTATGTAGACCCTCTGTGGACCCTCTCAGTCTGCTGAGCCAGTCAGCCCACCCTCTGCTATTAGTCTGCCTACTGAGAGTCAAAATTAAAGCAGACAGTAACAGGCAGGGAAAGGCACGATGTTGCTCCTTCCCTAATTGTTCCATATATTTACCTAGAAGCCACTGGAAACTCGGCCGCTGACTCACGGGTGAATAACCCGCCTCTCATAAATACAGATCCAAGACGGAGAAATAGAGAGCTCACTAATAATTCAAAAAGATTAAAGCCCAAATAGCTGAGAAATGAAACTCCTTCATCAACCCTACCTTCAATTACTAATTTATTTTTAAGGGAGAAACATCACATTCTAATAGCTCTTGCCGGACAGCCAGTTAAATAGCATAAACCCCCATCATAAAAAAAATAAAAACACTGGAAGAATGGCATTTTTAGTTGTTCTTGTTAAGATGTATAGCTTTGTATTTTGCATATCAAAACTGGTAATTTTTAATGAGATTTCTGAAAATTGTTTGCTTATTGGTAAGACTTCAGCTTGTGCCTTTTCCATCTTCAGCTGGAACCACGGCTCCTCTCCCCGACCAGGAGTCCCTCCCCATCTCTCCTGGAGCCCCTTTAGGGACTGGAATTTACATTTTAACAGGAACAAACCACCTGCAACCCAAAATCCAAGCAAAGAACTGGGAAGAGAGGCAAGGGAGAGTGAGCAAAGGGGGCTGCTCCCCAAATTGCCCCCAGTCAGGATCCAGGAGCGGAGCTTTGGCAAACAGAACCTTGTTATAACTTGAGGCAGATGGAAATGTGCTCATTCGTCGAAGCCGTTATCCCCCAAGAGGAAGGAAATTATGTTGTCTTGAACACGCCGTGGGTAACAGACAGGGAAAGGTCCAGAAATAGAACACAACTAATAATAGTTTTGGAGTATGACATGAAAGCTGCCTTGCGCACAGAAAGGGGGCGTTTCTTCTTAGCAGATAAAAAAGTAGGACTCTTTTTTTAGTCACAAGAGTATTACAATAGGCACGCATTGTCCTGATGAGGACTTAAGCTATTGCCTATAAATTACACAAGTTTGTTGTACAGTATTATCAACAGGATCATTTTGTGACTGAAGTTCACAAATTCTGGTCTACACAAAATACTGAGTAATACGAGATACTGAGCTTTAAAGAGCCTTTGAATCATAACTAGACCACCACCAACCCATGAACGGCTTTTTAAAATTTTAGATACTAACAATAATCCGAGTTCAGCTTTGAAAAAAAAGGGCAGAATTTTATTTGTAAGCCAAGGGTTCCTTCAAGGCCAATTTAATGACAAACTAGGTCAATTTAACGATGAAATAGATCTTTCCAATTAAAGCACATTTCACAATTAAGCTCAAGAAGAAAACCAACTTCCAATTTCAACACAACATGCGTTTCTAACACTGCTCATTTCTTTCCATCAAAATCAGCCCACTCTTTTGTACTTTTGTGCTTTCTAGACTGAATCCACATCAGAAAACAAACCCTTCTTCCCGGGAAGGGGTTGGACATCACCTGCTGATGCAAAGTAGAGAATAAATGTTTTGGTTTACTTTGCTTTTGTTTGATTAAACCACCTTTATCTTGACCTACAAGGTGTTTTTTTTTCCATCTTATCTTCTCCCCACCCCGTCCTGCCGAGGTGCAGAGTGACAGAGCGGCTGGGTGGGCAGCTGGATGCAGCCACAGTGATCCCACCACACATTAGGAGGGAAAAAAATATCACAATTAACATAAAATTATTGTAATTATTCCATTTTAACATTTATTCTTGCATAGAAAGCCAAATAGCCAGAGACATCCGTTTCGGACAAGTTACGGCATCAGCAGCACCCATTATTCCACAGAAACCACATTTAAGTCCAACCGGAAAAGGAGGCTTCAAAGTGCTTCCGTGTGCATTAAAACAATATTAAAACCGGTTTAGGTTTTGTGTTCCAAGTTTTTAGAAACACTGATTTTTTTATGAGGTTTGGTAGCTTCATCCATCAGTTCCTTCAGCTGCCCAATCTGCTCGTCGCGGAAGTCATTAAGTTTTTCTTCCGTGAGCCGGATCCCATATACAGTCTTTTCTCTCAACTTTTGTTTGTCCTCGTTAATTTGTTGCTCTATCAGCGCTGCATAGTTCTAATGAGGAAGGAATACACAGGTCACAAAAATGACAAATGCAGGATTCAGGTCAACTTTTTTTAATAGCATTTTACTGTACTAACATACTCTTGCCAACCTTCTAAAACAGTCTGTTCATCGGCACCAATTGATCCCCAAAAATACCCTTTTTATAAGAAAGAAAAGGTTATTAAGACATTTCTAGTATCTAGGGTCAATTTTAAGTAGCTAATTTAAAATACATATTATATATGAACAGATTAATTCTGTCTTCTCATGTACTACTACTGAAAACAACCCAAAAATTAATCATAGATCAAATATAGTCATGTAGTTATAACCATTAAAATACATGTTTTCTATCTAGCAGGGTATCAAGAGGATTCATTTTGTAAACTTATCCATCTGGAAAAGTATTACTCTCAAAGATACGTATCAGAAAAAGCAATCTATAATTAGCCAGTGTCCGAAAGCCTTTTGGCATAACCCCTCCCTGCATTTCTGGGAACTAAATGTTTAAAAACAAACTCCACAATTAAGAAATTAATTTCAAAAATCAAAATTTGGGAAAACATAAATATAAATATCGGAAAAAATATAGACTTCCCTATTTTGGTAAGGTATCCTTCAAGTTTCAATCGCAGCTCTGAAGACAGTAAAAGAAATTGAACTAAAAAAACCCATCCTGAATAAATAAGAATGATGACTGGTATATGGTATGACTTTTTTTTTTTTTTAAATAAAGGATTATATACCAGGAGTACTCAAAAGCACAGGATTTTGGCAATGAGATATAAGCATTATTTTAATTTCAAATTTTCAGCTGGAAGGTGCCTTATCATGGAATACTGAATTGTTAATCCCATTACCAGCAAAGTTACTAAAGCCACTACTTCAGCTGCACAGCTAATAAACAATGTCTAATAATTCCAGAGAAGGGGGTGAGAAGGAAGAAAGTTATTCATCAGCAAGTGATAAATTTCAAAATGACAACATTTACCAACATAAACACACGACATTGTTTATAGACCACGTCAAGCCTTGCTAAAGTCATGCTGCAAAACTTAATTCATGGCTATTTAAAGAAAATAGATCGATAAAACAAACCCAGCAAACAAAAGTAAATTTATATTAATACAGACTCTGAACTAAACCGATTCCTCATTTTTAGAGGTATCTGTAGCAATAGAACTTTGCGTTAAAGTTCCCCAATAAGAAAAATAATAACTTTCATAATAGCAAGATTCTTCCCCGCATGATCTCTCCCCTTTTTACATTAAATTTGCATTAAATAACGTAAATTCAGGAACAGTGGCTCTACTGTTAAACGCTGCACTAACCCCACACCTCAGTGGCATTGCCTTACGGTAGAGTTGGTCCAAGGCTTAGGAGGAACTAAATACAGTTTTTCTTGAACAATCAACAACAGGAAAAGGAAGAATGGGTTAAAAATTCTTCAAATTTGCAATTTATGTAATTTCTCATCAAGGCAGATGAACAAAAGCGAGCTCTGAGGCAGAGAGTAACACACAACATTTTGCATATCAACTGTTCCACCTCATTCTATCTTCAAATTTCTACACAGAACAACTGATCAGCATTGACTCTGGGCTCCAGAGACAATTCTACTAAAGAAAAACATTCACAGCACGTAATTCAGAAGCAAGACTGAAAGCACGGAACGTCAAAACCCTCCACGTCTTATCAAGAGATCTGAGAACTCCTCCAAGCGATGTCCTACCAGGGCAGGCTCCACACTGGGAGGAAAGTCCTCCCCATCATTGATGATCAACCACCCTGGAGCAGCCTGGGCAACGGTGGGGCAATGGTGCCTAGAAATACCTAAAAAACATTCAAAGGCCGGTTACGATTTTACAAACTTTGTTGACTAGATCATCATATTTTCCAAAAGCATCAAATTAGCTACGGGTAAAGAGTCTACAACGTTTGGGTTTTTTTAATCCAGCACCAAATCATCACATTTCACAAAGCATCAGGGAAGTGGTGGTCCTGGACAAAGCCCCAGCGGGTCCCTCTCGCAGGGACGGACCGTCCTTCCCCATCCCTCGATGCCGGGGGTTCCGCTTCGCAGAGCTCCCCGCTCCCACCTGGACACGTCACCCCCCCGGCTGTTTTGTCCCCCCACTCATTTTCCAGCTGAACACATCGATTTGTAGCCTGAAGAGAAATTCAAGTTTAGACTCCGAAAACGTGCCGGGTTTTGGCCAACTCGTGCCAGAAAATGGAACTTTCTCGCCTCATTTTACCAAAAGGCAGCGACGCACCAAAGAAAATACATTTCAGCCTTTACAAAAGTGGTGGAAAAAGATCAAATATACAGCATATCTCATTTTTTCTGCCTCCGAGGCCTGATGAGGAACAAACACAGCTTGGAATATTCAAGTGTTTAACACGTTACTGTTCCCGCAGAAATTCACACTGTTATTAGGGGATCAGTGGTTCGTGGACAGGTACTACATAATTCGCTGGTACATAGTTCGATAATTTAAGATTCGGTTTCTATACAGAAAATGCACCACTTTGCTGACTGCACATGAACTGTAATATGTCGAACTCCAGAGTTCAGTAATAGGATAAAAAGCATAATGAAAAAAAAAAAAAAAAAAAGACAAAACACACACAACCAACCAAAAAAGAAAAAACCCAAGCTCAGATCTGTTCTCTGAATACTATTGCTTTGGTTACAAAATACGATGATCACAGTCCCTCAGACAATAAGGAGGAGCAGAGTGTTTGTGTTTGCTCCAGTTTTCAGCAGAACTGATATACACACAGAATTTAACTATTTACAACGACCATCTCCCCCCCCCAGCAGAACCAAAACAACCCCTGCTCAGCTCTCCCAATCAAGGAAAATTACTTTCCTTCTGCCTTGCATTTTATTTCACACGTAACTACATCTTCTAAATGTAACAAAACTCCTCTGTCAGTCACAGCACAAATCCCTGGCAGATTTTTTAAGGGCATTTTATTCCAATTACGGTTCGCATTCTGCTCACAGAACCCGAGACGGGAGACACAAAAGGGGAGATAAGGAAACCTGCACCCAGTTCCAACACAGACACCCTGAAACTCCCCGAAGCAGATGCCTCACCTGAACATCCTCACCTGAGGGGAGAAGGCTCCGGGGAGACCTTAGAGCCCCTTCCAGTCCCTCAAGGGGCTCCAGGAGAGATGGGGAGGGACTCTGGATCAGGGAGGGGAGCCATAGGATGAGGCCTATGACACCTTTTTGACACCAAAAGAGGGGAAATTGAGGTGAGATGTGGGGAAGAACTTCTTGGCTGTGAGGGTGGAGGTTGCCCAGAGAAGCTGTGGCTGCCCCATCCCTGGAGGGGTTCAAGGCCAAGTTGGAGGGGGCTTGGAGCAACCTGGTCTGGTGGGAGGTGTCCCTGCCCAGGGCAGGGGGTGGCACTGGATGATCTTTAAGGTCCCTTCCAACTCAAACCATGCCATGATTCTATGATCCCCAGCCTTAGAGAAGCTGATTCTGCCCACAGATCACGCTGGCTCTCCGAAAATCCTATGTCATGATTAAATACTTGAACCTCTAAGCGATTTCTACAAAAACACAGAAGGTGAGTATCTGCTGTAACCAGTAACCACTGGGTTTTTTTAATTTAAATTCATTAACTGAAGCAAATACACGGGTTTTTCTCTGCTCTCCGATAAATAAGCATTCACAGAACGCACAAATTCATCGAAAGGACATGGGAACGGGTGACATTTGAGGTTTTAAATACCACACATTACAGAAAGGGTGTCAGCCTCATTGTTTTCCAAGTTGAGGAGGTTATGAAAGACCACGTCACCATTTCTAATTACAAGACACAGAAGTAAAACAGATTTCTCCAGGACAAAGCCACCGGCTCGTAAGTAGTGGGAACCACCAGAAAAACTTTCAAGTTCTCTACAAGTCGATCTGAAAAGAAAAGCCAGGAAAACTTTAACACCACCATGTTTTTGCAGGAGACTCGGGGAGGATGCTAGAACATGAGATTATGGACCAAATTTCATGGTGATGATCACAGTAATGACGTACACACCACAGACATGCAGAACCGTTACCATACAAGGGGGGTGGGTTTTTGGTTCCTCGCTTCTTTGCATTTTGGGAGGAGAGAATGAAAAATGGCTCAGCTAAAACGGAGCCAGGTAATATAATTACAGAATACTTAGTAATCAGCACGGAGAATTATTATTTGATCAGGAAGGTATAAATGGACTACTTTTTTTTTGAACACAGTTTTACTAATATTGTTAAACTGGAAGAAATGACATTTATTTAGAGGAATGTGAACAAAGCTCAAGATCTAACTCAGCTTTGTTTATACATTAAATAACATGTTATTTTAATGTCCTTCTTTCATGTAAGACCTATGAGATCATAATTTGAGGTGGAAGTGGGAAGTTTGTGGCCCGACTGTCAAGGTAACGATATATCAATGCTATTAAGACTAAAACCGAGCACAACAGCATCTCAGTACATCAGAGTGACTTCACTGCCATTTGTGGAAAAACAAGCTGTGATTAATTATTTCTCTCTGGATGCACAATACTTACATGAGTATTGTACATCGGGGCCAAAATCTAGGTCACTAAAAGCTTTTTGCACCACCTGGTAACAACCATAATCTTTAAGATCCTATCCACTTATGTTAATAAGCTTCATCTCAGGCCTTAAATAAAATGCTTGAGTTTGTTCTAGGGAAAAAGAAAGGGAAAAAAAAAAGGATTAGAACATACTTGAAGGAAAAACAACATTAAAAAAAATAAAATGACCAATTGAGTTTTGTAAAGAGAGATCAATCTGAAACGTAGATGCAGCACAAGAAATGGGGCAGGAGGAAGAGTCAGGAGGGGGAACAAAAAGAGATGGTCACAGGGATGGGTTCCAATGGCTCAACAAGATCCTACCCTGATCCCTCTTCCCTGGACAGGTTGTATCAGCCAAAGCCTGAGCTCCACCGAGGAAAAAAAAAAAAAAAGAAAAAAGATTTTTTTATGAAAGAATGAAAAAAAAAAATTATTCTCTGAAGTACATATCAGTATTTGAGAATCTTTTAAATTGGTACTGGAGACAAAATACTTGGAAGATAAATATATTTTTTTAAAAAACCCATTAGAACTTAATATAGTTAACAATTTAAGAACAAACCATGAAAAATTATTCAGTCTGGACCTTTATCTGTAAAAATTATGATGAAATTAAACTGTTGCTAATACCAACTCTAAGACTGCTGTGACTGGACAAATAAGCTACAGTCCAGAAAAGTTAAACTTCTTTCAAGAACATTTGTTTCATAATTTCATATAAAATCCTAATAAAGCCTCAGAAATTTGAAAGATGGTTGTTTCTTGACTCAGTTACTACTTTGCTTTGACATTTTATGCTGTGCATGGCAGCTCTTTGGCCAATAAACAAGTTGTCCTGTGCACTGTTGTCTACTGCTGATGTTTTGTCTGGCAAATATTATGCCACAATCCCATAGAAAATTCATGGTTTTATCACATCTTGTTGATTTAAAGTGGGGCAAGGGAAAAGACTGGAAGAGGCAGTATCAGTTTGGTTTTAGGAGCTTAACCTCCTCAATGCATCAGTTATACTATAATATTTCTATTTAAATATCAAGCTAGGAAATCTTGGCAAAGTGCTTCACTGCAGATAATTCCCAAATACCGACACTAAGTGGAGGCATTTTACCTTAAAAAAACCTAAAGGCTGTTTTAGCAACACAATTACACAACTATAATTAAAGCACACGATGCAAACATCACTTACAGACTCTCGTACCAATTCTTTAAATAGAGCAGAAGCATCCTAAATTTATGGTTATTTCTTTCGGAAGTATTACTTCCAGATTTCCAAGGAAGACAATGATTTCACATCTAGATATTCACAAAAGGAAAATAAAGCCTGTTTCCAAGACAACCACATTAGGTTCCCGACGGCTACAGACTAACCAAGAACATGCAAAAGATTACGTATCCCAGACGATGACACGTGAAAGACGTCCCATGCACGTCCTTCTACTCAATTTATACTCAACGAAGCGTTTCAAGCGTTCAATATATATCCAAATGAGACTCAATATTCTTATTTTCCATTACTCATATTCCTACAGGCTCATCAGAGCCAAAAAGTTAAACTAATACACTAAGGAAAAAACCTGAAGTATAAACAAGAATTTCATTCCTAAACAGGCATCTTGCATTGATTTCACTGACACCACAAATAACCCTTCTGCTGAGGGTACACCGAATTTTTTACTTTAATGGACCTGTAGAAGAATAATGTGCTTGAATGAATTAAGTAAAAAGTCATGGGCAATATTTAATTAGCAGACCAGAGGATCATTAGTGTAAAAGTCAGATCTGTCCCTCGGGACAAAGAGACAGAAACTTCCCCAGTATTAAGTGAATATATTTTGCGTTCCCTGTTCCAATACAATACATGGGATACTAGTTTAGCAAAAGCAAATTTGGCTACAGAAAATACTGTCAAAGGCTGATTTTCCTATAGTAACAGCGGGGAGAGACAAGCCCTACCTGGGTGCTTGCGGAGGCATTTAAAACAGACAAGCAAGGAATCTAATAGTAAAGTTTATCTACCTGTTTTTTCAATATGACACACACATTTTTGAGATGTGCTCTTCACAAGAGACTGGAAAGGAGAGAAGCCATCAGTAAAAGAAAGTCCTCATACAGGTGGGCTCATATGATTTCAAAAATAAAACAATATTGCCGCTGGGAAACACAGGTGAATTCTTGTGTGTTACTTATCGAAGTATGACATCCAGCCTGGTACTTCATTTATTATT
>VXAK01010755.1:278337-298169 GCA_013399435.1 Arenaria interpres
GGTCCAGAGGAGGCCACGAAAATGATCAGAGGGCTGGAGCCCCTCTGCTGGGAGGGGGGGCTGAGAGAGTTGGGGGGTTCAGCCTGGAGAAGAGAAGGCTCCGGGGAGACCTTAGAGCCCCTTCCAGTCCCTCAAGGGGCTCCAGGAGAGATGGGGAGGGACTCTGGATGAGGGAGGGGAGCCATAGGATGAGGGGGAAGGGTTTGACTCTGAAAGAGGGGAGATGGAGATGAGATGTGGGGAAGAAGTTCTTTGCTGTGAGGGTGGTGAGAGCCTGGCCCAGGTTGCCCCGAGAAGCTGTGGCTGCCCCATCCCTGGAGGGGTTCAAGGCCAGGTTGGAGGGGGCTTAGAGCAACCTGGTCTGGTGGGAGGTGTCCCTGCCCAGGGCAGGGGGTGGCACTGGGCGGCTTTAAGAGCCCTTCCAACCCAAACCATTTTATGGTTCTGTGACTTTATACCTGGGTAGAATTTGGTGCAAATGAATGAGTCCATTAAACCCAGTCTTCATGAGCTAAAATTTGATTTATCTGTGTTTTTAAGTGTGGGTGAGAGATGAGAGGAGCTGTAGGTTATAGTTTCATTTTTTCTCACTGGCAGTTCCCATTGCTCTTCGTGCCTGTGATGCAGGGGGGTGCTGATCCTCAAATTGCTTGCTCTGTTTTCAAACTGCATTTTCTGCAGGTGTTTCTTTGAGGAAGGATTTCAGGATTTAGTGCATTTTGTCTACCCCTGTGTCCTTCAACGTGTTCAAATTTTTAAAAGATTGAGGTTCAAAAACTGATTTGCTTTTCAGTTCCACTGAATCATCTCAGGGTTCATTCACTTACAGAAATTATTTGAGCCTTTTTCTATATAATGACCTCCCTACTTATATTGCACAGTGACAGCTTTCTCCTTGCTACATCCACCCTATGTGGTTTTCAGGAGCCCTTCTCCTTTTGTGGCCTGCTTAAGCCCTCTACTGGGCGCTTGCTTTGCGGCTGAAATGCCAGTCAAGCTGCATCAGCCAGATCTGTGACCTTCAACATTTTTTTACACCTTCTCTTTCTGTCCACAGAGACCAAAAGCCGTTTGGCCCATCCTGGTGGTTCCTGCCCAGCAGAAGATTCCCTCAGCGTCTGTGCACCTCTGAGGCTGCTTCAGCTCCTTGCACCTTCCACAGGTGCTGCTGGGGGAGTGAGGAACTTGCCAGTACGTGCCCCATGGAGCAGAAGATAGAGCTGTAAGCTCAGCAAGCTGTTTGATAACAGGAGAAGTGGTCAGCCTTTGCCCCTTGACAGTTTTTGTGTCCCAAAGGGCTCTGCGCTATCAGGGAACGTGGAGGAGGCTGCAGAGGCAGTTGAATGCCATATCTCTTTTGTATGGGCATAAAAGGACTCATTATCAGAACTTGTTAAGATGTAATAAGATATTAGAGGTATTCTTTCCATAAAATCGTAGAATGGTTTGGGTTGGAAGGGACCTTAAAGTCCATCCAGTTCCAACCCCCTGCCCTGGGCAGGGCCACCTCCCACCAGACCAGGTTGCTCCAAGCCCCAAACAACCTGGCCTTGAACCCCTCCAGGGATGGGGCAGCCACAGCTTCTCTGGGCAACCTGGGCCAGGCTCTCACCACCCTCACAGCCAAGAAGTTCTTCCCCACATCTCATCTCCTTCTCCCCTCTTTTGTTTAAAACCCTTCCCCCTCGTCCTATGGCTCCCCTCCCTGATCAAGAGATGACCTCTTCATTGTCAGTACTCACAATATCCATGCCACGGCTGGAGTCCAGACACAATTTTAGCTAACGTGCATGAATGCAGCTCCTCCGCTTGCCTCTTGCAGACACCTGCCCATGTTGGGCCTGGGGGCATCTCTGCTGCTGCCCCCAGCGCTCCACAGCCTGGGAGCGCTTCTTGGCTTGCACCAAAGAAAGAGGCACTTCAGCAGAGGGACTCATCCCACCCCTTTTGTGCAAGGGGAAGCAATTTATCCCTTTTTTCTTTTCAGCTGGCGATAGAAGGGTATACGGGGGTATATGTGATTTAGATACCCCATAAAGGGTTCTAGTGTATCCGATGGTGCTTTTGAGTGCTGGCACAGTATTAATGATGCTAAAATCGGAGAGGATCCTACAAAGATCCCAGAGTATCTCTGTGCCATACTCCCTTTGGATCTGGGGAGGCAGTATCGGCTCTGCCACAGAGCACCACGAAGGCAGGCAGAGGGGCTTAGCCAATATACTACATCTTTATTTATGTGCCCAGGACTCCGTGGGTAGCACCTCAGCCTTTTCCCAAAGGATTACCCAAGGAATCTGTTGTAAAGCCTAGATGCAAAGCGCTCCAGTTGCTTTGCCAGCCCTCTGAGCCAGCAGCAAATCGATGGAAAATAGAAGACAGATTTTGAGCCTGTGGATCTGCCAGAGTGGCCGTGTTGTTTGCTGCCGCCCTAACTCCAAACATAGAAAGACTGGAGGAACGTTTCCATGTTTATTTTTTCCTTTTGTCGGTAATCTGTTGACTAAAGAAGATGAAGCTGAAGTATTTATTGAGCTGTTATAATTGCTGTAATTTTTTAAATTATCAAGAGCATCCTGAGAGCAATTCTTTTTGTGAATCAAAATAAATGATTAAATACAGAATGCAGTAACGTGATATTCCTTTCCAGAACTGTTGGTAGTCCTGATGAAGCAAAATTATATTGTCGTCTGTTAAAAAACCAGGATAATCTGCAATATTCTTGTAAACCGGGGGTAAATGTTAAAGTGCAGTCTAATTTCCTACTATTAAAAGAAAAAACAAACAGTGTAGTCCTGTCCCATGTTTCCTGTTTTCACACGTGCAGATCACAACAAAATTGCATCTCGTACTTCAGAACTGTGAAGTTTTTAATAAAACTCTCTAAATATTCAAATAGATTCAAGCCAGTTCCTTTTTTGCATACTCTTCCACACCAAGGCAGGCTTTTCTGATGCAGAAGCCAAGCCAGAGATCTGTTGTGACGGCACAAATTGCCTGCTAAATATTCTGCGGCATCCTCCAGTGTGCCTCGTAAACTGAAAAGATGCAGAATTATCCCTTCTTTGTGGGAAACAACTGCGAAATGAATAGTTTCGTAAAGGACTTAGAAAACACTACGGGTAACTGGAGAATCACGGGAGGCTTCTGCCTCTGGAGGTGGAGTAGAGCCTTGTGCTTGATTCAACAGGAGCAAAATCAGCCCTAGCGCAGGACGGTCTGCTTCAAAACCCACCAAAATGTTGGACGTGCAAACTGTTAGACGTGGATGCTGGTAATGGACCGGTTCTTTCCCCAGGGCTTGGGGAAACACAGGCTGGTGAAGATACCGTCCACGTTTGCTGTAGAGACAACTGCCTGTCCAGGTGTCTGGCCCGTAGCGAGAGCAGGACGGATGATTTTCATTCAAAAGCTCCGTTTCAGTAAGGAAAAACTATGCCATAATAGAAGTTATTTGGCGTAACCCATCAGGATGGCTTCAGGTCCTCATGTATGCATCTCCCAGTAGGAAGAAACCAAATAATGGAAAGTATTTCTTACGAAATAAATAGATGACAATTTTGGAAGGGAGAGACAGCCAGCTGTTGCTGGACTTCAGCCAACGGCACGCTTGGCGCGTTGAGAGCTTTTGGACGTTAAAAGGGAGTTCTGCTTTGGTTCAGCTTATGCTCGAGCTGCTCATTCATTGCAGGATTTCGTGTTCTTTCATCTGAAGCATACGATCTGTATCATCCAAACCACATTTTTTTGACAGTCAAAAGAAGCAATTCCTGGGGAAGCTCTGCTCGCCTCCTGCAGGCTTGAAAGATGCCAAGAGTATTGGAAATCTTCTGAGAATTTAGCTGCCAAACTCTATCAAGTTTCTGCTTGAACATGTGTGAGCAGAGCTTTGCAGCGAGCCAAAAATAGGCAGCTTCTTCACGCTGGAGGAGTTCCAGGCTTGTACGTAGACCCTCCTGCTCACCATCTCCCCACGGTCCTCCCTGCAACTCTCCTCTCCCCAGTCCAGTGCCAGATTTCAAAGCACCGAGGCACCAGCACTTCTCAGGTGAGGGGTTGGGGAAGAAAGAGAGAAGGATCACCAAGAACCATTTTCAGAAACATCTACTGTGCAGTTCACATTTTCTAAAAGAGTTCAACTCAGTCAACCGATTCAAATTTAAAATTTTTGAGGTAGAATGATTAAAGAGCGTCAAAACTCGATGTAATGACAGGCCAGATATTTTTCGGGGGAAAATCCTACACCTTCATCTGTAGGCAGCGGTGCCAAATGAGACTTTTTCGTCCTCAGGTTGTTGTTGTTTTCAGCATTCAAAGAAAACGCCCAAAGGATTCCCTGTATTACAAAACATTTTTTCTAATCTTGAAAATTCTAAGAGAAATGGAAAATGTCAATATTTGGAATCGCTGTGTGTCTTCTCCATTTATGAACAACCTTTCATGCAGAGGTTCATAAGGACACTGCTAATCTACTTGGTTGTTCTGCCACGTGGGCTGTTCTCTTCGACCGCATTAAAATTCTATAAAAGATGTGATATTCTCCTGTTAATTCACATAATACAGTTTGAAAGAGCACATTTTGTTATTTCAAATATACTATAAAGTATGCACCATTCATGGGTAAAGCTTTGTTTTTCTGATCTACTTAGGAAGTCATTGTAAAACACATAGCCATGCAAAGATGCTCCCGCAAATTCCTTCCAGAACACCACAAAAAGAGCGCAGAAATTGTTGTGTTGGTAGTTGTACCAGAGCGGGGAAGCAGAACAAGGGAGAAGATGGCCAAACTAAATAAATTATTGTTTTGAAAAGCTGCGGAAAAGACGATACGTGTGTGCAAGTGGGGCCTTGAACAGCAGCATCCGCGGATCCTGGGAGCTCCAGGTGACATGGCCTGGAGTCTAAACCCAGGGAATAAAACTAGCCGGGCTACCTCACTTCTAAGCCTTTAGCCCCGCTCCGCATTAACCCAAGGGGAATTCAAAACACAACGTAAACATGTGTTTAAAAAAAGTTAGAAGAAAGCTTGTTGTCCTGTCTCCTGTTTTAATTAAATGTGTTTTATATGAAAAGCATAGCTTACAAATGCAAGCTCTGTGGTTTCTCTGGCAGCATTGCAGCTCTAAGTAAACACACTATACTATTATTTTGTTTGCTTTCTTCCCTAATTAAGTTTTAAAAGTTTCCTTAGCTCTCTCTGTGGCTGCTTCAGTTTTGGCAGCAGTACCGTGGCAAAGGGGACCGGGAAGACGACTGTGCTTTCTATTTCTCCCTCCTTCCCCTAACTAAATCAGTCACAGATCAATTGGAAATCCCTTCTTTTTTTTTTTTTTTGTTTTAAGATATATAGATGCCAGACTACACGACCTATGGGTCACACCAGTGTGAGAACCCGTACCATCCCAGTGGGAGAGAAATGGAGCAGTTGGCTGTGCTGGTCATGGGAGGCGCAGCTGCGAGCACATTTCCGAGCAGAAATCAGAGCTGAGCCACAAAATTTGAAGCCAAATGCAAAATTGCCATCCTTTGAGGATGTTTGGATCCCTCCTTTTACCTTCCAGTTGGCTACGGGGTTCTCAGGTTCAAGGCTTTGCTGTAAAACTGTTAGGGTTTCAGGAATCCGGATTGTTGCCTGCTGTTTGAAAAGAAGCACACCAAATCCAACACCATTCGTCATCTTGGCATGAACAATACACTATTGGCAAAGCACAGTCCCCATCTCAAGCTCTTCCTAGCCCTTTGATAGCCCTCTGAAAGCATTCAGTCTGTCCAACTACTGGCCAAGTACTGGGATACTTAACTGGCTTTGCCTTAAAACACTTGGCATCGCCTTTGATGTGAAGCACTGGATGGACATCTCTTGTCTCCCTCCGGTTCCTCATGTTGTAATCCATCAGGAAAACAAATCCAACATGGAACTGCGTAGCTCTGTAACTGTTTGTGTCTGTTTGTTGCATCCCCTACCCCAAAATCCAGCACCCCATTGCAGGCTTGGGGGGGGTATCTGGACGGTTACTCGCCCCGGGTGTATCATTCACTGGATCTGGTAATATTTGGGGTTACATTTCTCAGTAGTCAGGATTTTCCTTTGTGGTTTCTTGATATAACATCACGTATTAATGGGTAGGATTCAGGATGGAACTATAGGATACCACATGAAAAAAAAGGTAGCTTTAACATAAATATTCGAGGTTCCTTAAGCCCGTTTCATCCAACAGCGCTATCACTGTTCATCAATTCCTCCCTCCGCCCCCTTCCCGCACCCCCTGAGGGCAGGATCGGTAGCGATCAAAAGACGAGCTGCATTTCTTGGTATTGAAATGATCGCATCTGTGAAATATGGGTTTTAATAATGAGTTTATTGCTGTTTGCTCTGTGAATTATGGCTTTGCACTTCTCCTAAACCATAACAAAAGTTATTTACAAGGTGCCACAGGAATAATTTTTAGACTGGCAAACAAGTGAGGTAGCGATCACAAACCCCTCGCTGGTTTGTGAAAGTGGCATTTGGGTTTTTTGTACTTCTTGGAGATTTGATTTTACACTGAGATGTCAAATGAGAATTTGTTCTTGTATGCTATAGAGCGGTAGCAGCTCCAGGTGCCATAGAAAGCACAAAGCCCTTCAATTGCAAAAGCAAGCTGTCAGAGAAAAAATATCAACTGTTTCATTCTAATGTGTTCGATAGGAGGATGGTCACAATCTCTTCAAAAGAAAAGAGCTGGAGACTTTCCACTGATGGGAGACAGCAACTACAAAGTGCCATAGTATCGTCTCTTCTCCTTTTCCATTTTTTTTTCACCATATATAACTTACATCATTTTTATATTAATAGGGTAGAAAAAAGCCATGTATCTTTTAAAATCCTTGACAGTGAGTCTTGAGAGCCAAGTGTTTAATGGCACAATGATGTTCTTCTGGAGCTTGTGGTGAAAACAGCGTTCTGTAGGACAGCTGATTTTTCTCTGAGCTTGAAAATTCAAACATTTGCTGCCATCGTGTTGAGAAATGGGAGAATCTCGTCCAGGTCTAGGGCATAATCCGTATGTCAAACGCCAGGTTGTTTAAGAAGTGGATACCCCAAAGGAAACCCACCTTTAAAAAAATATCCCAGCATGAATATCTGGCAAGTCTTACTGCATTCAAGGGATCATTTTTTATTCTTTATGGAGGAGCACAAACATAGCGTGAACTGTACTGGAGGGGATCAACGCTTCAGAAATTCTTCAAAAGGACAGGAATCGTACCCCGTCTGTTGTGCAGCTTCATATATCAGCTCTCCACAGCTTCCAGAGGGCTTTGCCGTGACTCATTTACTCTCTTCCTGCGCTCTGTTTTCAAAGTTATGCCCTGGGAGCAAAACTTCTCATTTAAGACCTGGATTTCAAAGTGCTCTAAAATCCACAGGCATCTCCAACATGTTTTGAAAATCGTTGTACCTCATCAGAGCCAGGGGCAACATTATCCACGCAGGTCTGGAGTCAGTTGATCCAGCAGGTCTTCAGAGAATAGCCCTGCTTTTCAACCTCCGCAGGAGGACTGCATTTAACACGCTCTGAAATCCACTGGGATATGATGATCGTCTTGAAAATATCAGTCGTGACAATGACTGCAGGACAGTCCACGGTGGAAATTTGGGGTCATTCCATTTTTTTCCTGAACAGCTCAAGAGAAATCTGAAGGTGTGAATCCCATTAAATGTTTATATATTACAGCCTGATCCCGAGCTCGGCTCTTCAGCTGACCAAACCAACGTTACTAAAATGGGTAAACAGCCAGTTTAGAAATGTTTAACGCTACTGGTGGATTAGAAGAAGAGTAAAACAAAGTCAAAAATTGCTTTTGTGATTCTAGAACACAAATCATCCTTCTTGCTGCCAGTAAATGCTTGTGATTCCTGCTCAGCTATTGTCTGTATGATACATGTGCTGTTGTACAAGCAGAAGAACAGATATGCCACAGATAGGCCACACCAGTAGTGTGTGCATAATTATGCATATACCTATTTTTATATAAATGTATATACATATACATACACCCACACGCCCCTCCAAGCACACATATGTATGCCCATACACACACAAGAGCGCACACAAAACTGTTTTGTTGTTGTGGTGGTCTGAAATCATGTACCAAAACCATGTTTCCCTGTTTTACTTTGTGATCAGATTTTTTTAAGTTTTTTTTTTTAGCACGGTGACTCTTTTTCTCTTTCTGGTAATTCATCCCAGTACTTCCCACAATATCAACCATACCCTGTGCCTGTGTACCTGACGCTCACCAACTGCTTTGCATGCTTGCGTTTCAGAAAGAGCCTTCAGCTACACCAAGGTTGCCTGGGAACTCTACATCACCCCCATCTTCTTCCCCACATCTCAGCTCAATCTCCCCTCTTTCAGTGTCAAACCCTTCCCCCTCATCCTGTGGCTCCCCTCCCTGATCCAGAGTCCCTCCCCATCTCTCCTGGAGCCCCTTGAGGGACTGGAAGGGGCTCTAAGGTCTCCCTGGAGCCTTCTCTTCTCCAGGCTGAACCCCCCCAACTCTCTCAGCCTGTCCTCCCAGCAGAGGGGCTCCAGCCCTCCTGGTATCTCCATGGCCTCCTCTGGCCCCACTCCAACAGCTCCATGTCCTTCTGATGGTGGTGGCCCCAGAGCTGGAGGCAGCACTGCAGGGGTGTCCCCCCAGAGCGGAGCAGAGGGGCAGAATCCCCGCCTTGCCCTGCTGGCCACGCTGCTGGGGATGCAGCCCAGGGAGCGAGGGGCTTGCTGGGCCACCAGCGCATGTTGACAGCTCATGTTGAGCTTCTCATCCACCAACACCCCCAAGTCCTCCTCGGGGCTGCTCTCACAATTTGCACAACTTTGTATTAATCCACACTGCATCAATGTGACGGCTTTTATTAACATCATTTTTGGACAATATCTTATCACCGTGTGATAAGTTACCCACACAAAACCAATGTAAAGTCTATGGGATGTTTAGTGAAATCTTTCTATATACACTGTAGAGGGTCTCTGGACCAAGGGAACATGCAGTTCCTGAGGTTTGAAGTCTTAACCCTAAAAAGATCTGAAAGATGTTCCTGCAGCAGAGTTGCAAATGCCCCCAGCAGCAAAAGACTTGAAAGATACCGATTGTCTCTGATTGATGTTGAGTAACAGAAATATGTCTTAAGGCAAGATTAAAACACTCATTAAAGAGAGAAAATGAAACAGCATTACAAAAAACTGAGGTTTCCCCCCCTTATGCTTTAGTAGTTACAAAATATTCTCCTGGCTCTTTAATTGCAGCTCGCGAAGGCTCTATACTGAGTCATTGAGTTTCTGTAAGTAACAGCCCTGTCCTGGCCTTCTCATTGGCATTTACTCCTATGCCACCCACATTGAGCTCCAAATCTGGATCCAAGGATTGCTGAGCTGTGAAGACTCTATTTGTATAATTCTGCCAGCAACCACCCATATAACCTCAGAAGAATCAAAGAGAACTAAAGATATGCTGAAACATTCAAAAGTCATTTAAACACCACCTACCGGGAGATGCTCACAGGTTTAAGGATATTTTTTATGCATCCCATTCCTTCCTCTGGTTGGGCTTTTCAGGGTGGAGACCGGTGGGAAAGGGCCAACGACGGCTGTTTGTGTTTGCTCATTTAGCAAAAAAAAAAAAAAGATGTTTTGTCTTCCATCCATCTCACCTCCAGATGGTGGTAAGGCAGAACTCGGTGCTGTGCCACGCTGCGGGACCAGGGGAAGGCAGCCGAGCCTGGCCACGGGGCCAAAAAGCGTGTTTAAAAGGAGATGAGGGCTAAAAGCTGCTAAGAATAATTAGCATGGCTGCACTGTTTACCCATTCCACAGCCTGCTCAGGCACTACCTAGTAATCAGCCCTTCCTCAGTGGGTGAGCGTCTCCTTTTTTTGCCTGCTTTCTGAAGAAAAATGAAGAGATTTAGCCAGGGCCAGGAAGAGGTCAAAGGAAGAGCGGAGCAACCTCAGCATCCGCACATCCCTCTCCCGGCTTCCCTCCTCACCCGGGCAGTTCCCGGGGCCAGTTCTGCGCGTCCCGGGGGAGTTTCTGTCTTTGGGCTTGACAGAAATTGCTGTAAGGCTGGGAAAAAAAATTGTTCATCACTTCTGGTGCCTGAATTAAGTCACCTAGAGACGGCACGGGCTGCAGATCCTTCCGGGATGTCTCAAAGGGAACGGCCAAAGGGGAATGACGCCAGCTCGCTCCTGGAAGGTGCCCGGGTGGAGACTGCAGCTCTGTGTGTGTGAAGCTCTCTGGTTCATCTCTGCACACGTATGTGCAGAGCACACCTCTTCACGCATCCCTGGATGCCAGCAGACCTCTGTGTTGAAAACAAGGAAACAGAAATTGATGCAAGAGGCCCTTCCCTGCTCTGTTTAACTGGCAATAGCAGAGATCTGGCTCACCCGAGGACAAATGTTCTTCCATCTGTGTTTTTAACTAGGATGCTTAGCCCTCCCACCTTTATTTTCAGAGATTTTATAAACATTTTTCAAGTATTCAACTGCCTGTCTGTATTTCCTCATTCTCCCAACTCAGACAAACAAAATGAGTTGATTGGTTTCAGGTTTAAGTAATGAATTTCTCATCGTTTTCTCTCCCAGACTCCCACGCACGAGCATGAGGCTGGGATGCACTGGCCTAGTGGAAGATGTTTATTTGTAATAAAGGTATACCCAAACCCCCTGTATCCACTGGAAACGATAAACATAGAAATATCTCCACAAGTCTTCGGTTTGTTAAAAAAAAAAACCCTGTGTTTACGATGACTATCTTTAGGTCCCAGTTTGACATCAGGGTGTCTCTTTAAACAAATAGCCCAGGCGATGCAATGCTTGTCGGAGGGGGAGCGAAGGTCACCACCAACTGTCTTCTTGCTGGTCAAGACATTCAGCAGATTTTTAGGGTTTGGATGAAGAAAAAAAAAAAGTGAAAAAAACCCCCAAACTTTATAATCTGAACAAATATTTTTTTCTTAACAGTTCCTCTATGGCCAAGCCCAAGGGAAATGTAAGTAAAAGCCAAACGTGGGAAGAGAATAACTGGGTGGACTTCGGAGAGTTTGATTATTACCCAGAATTTTTGTGGAAGGTGCCTGTGGACACATACGCATGTGCATTTGCATCTGATCTATTTTTTACTCATTATTAGGTGTCACGGTGTTTAACATGAAAGTTCCCATCCCATAATAACTTGGTTTAAAGAAGTTACACGTCTCAGAAAATAGGGAAGAAATTTTCTTGCCCTTGATGTATTTTTTCTCCTCAATACGATATAAGCCATTCAGAACTGGGATGTCGGATTCAAATAATCAGCTTCGCAGATACACACATTCCTGGTTTGTCCTGCATCCTGAACGTTGCCAGTTGAGAATCAAATGCCAATTCTGACCCTCTGGAATTATTTGAGGAGGGGAATCCAGCCCACAGTTGTCCCATTGCTAGGATCCCTGCATCCCCTCCAGGGGATGCCTAAATCCGATGTACAGAAGGATCTTTCTGTAATATTTTGATCAGAGATTTCTGCTTTATTGCTAAGAAGACCATTTTTAGATATCGATCACAGACAGCTATGGATGATATTGAAATGGTATGATTGATATTTAGATATTGATCACAGACAAGCTCTGGATGGATTTGATTCCAGCAACCGGAGCCAAAGCCTTCCCTTCAGCACAGCATATTCCTCTTCTGGATGCGACGCTGGGACCGCAGCCGTGCAGCATTTCCAACCCACTGCAGCTCACGGACTGAATTGGCCACAGCCCACCCATTTTAGAAAGCAAATATGATGATTTTCGGAGGTGCTGGTTCTGCTGAGCGGCATCTTCTTGTTGAGGCAACAGAACTAAAAATTATAGGAACAGAGCTGATGGAAGACAAGGGATTTCAAAATGATACGCTTGGAACATAGGAAGTGTGACTGGTAGGGAATTTATTCTCTTTGCCATCGTTAGCATTCACATTTTCAGAACCAGACATGTTTTGATCGCCTCCTTTATTTATTTTTTAATAACACTATGTGCAACAAAAACACCTAACTGCTGGAGCACCGTGCGTTTGGGGCTGATGAGGTATAATTTTCTGCACAAGACTTAGAGAGATTGCATCATGTTAAGAGAAAAATGCACTAATAGCAGTGCAGAAATTCAGGCTGGGTCATTTTAGGCTATCAGAAACCCCTGCTTACGTGTCTCTTTTTCATGAGAGAGAACAGTTGGTACGTTTTGGATCTTGTTTGTGGCTTTCAGCTGGTTACACCCAGAGTAAGTTGCTTTAACTCCTTTTTTTTCATCTGATAGCCATTACTGTAGACAATAGGGAAGCTTTGCAGCATCAGAGGATTTGGCTGGTGTCTTGCTTGTTTGTTTGTTCTTCAACTAACAATAAACAAGCGGTACATAAGTAAAATACCTCATATTCTCTGTTTTGCAGTTTCCATTGTATTACTTGAGACACCTGGGGATGTTCTTCCGATTTATCCTCCCGCCCCTCAGAAGGATGACATCCCCTTTCCTCGCAGAGCCGAATCCATCCTGTTGTCTGCATCTAATCCTCCTGCAAACACTCCTACAGCCATTCTGCATTGGCCAGTAGATGTCATTGTGTTTCCACCACAAGAGCACATCAAACATATTCATCTGGCTGCAAATGCCTGTCCAGTCCTGCAAACAATGCTGTTGACTATTTAGGGCTTTTTTTTTACCCTGCAGCAAAATATTTGTTAAAGATGCTTAGCCAGAAGAGTGAAAATTAAGTTCCAAGCATTTGATAGCTGTGACTAACCAGCCAGAATGCCCTGGGTCTCAGCTAATATAGTGCCAATGGTGTTATACAAACACGGCTTACTCAACAGGACATAAATCACTGTTAATAAACTATTACAAAAGATGCCAACAGAAGAAATAATGTCTCATGGATCAGCCAGCTTCTTTAAGTAACCAGCTTGCTTCGCTGTGAGGTAATCTGCTCTTCCGTACTCAAAGAGGCAGAATTGCGGATTTATACCTCAGAACTTTTTAGACCTTCAGAGTGTAATGGAAAGTGGCTGCAGCCTGTTATTTTTCAGCTATTTTATCCCTGGCTATGTTAACAGCTTCCTAATTTGCATGATATAATAATATTTGTGATGTAATTAGAAAGCTCCATTTGAGGTCAAAATATGGTAGCAATAGAGAAGCAAACACTTGGCAGTCATCCCAGAGGTAGGGTTTTCCAGAAAGTCTGACATATTTTTTATCAGCAAAAACTCAAGAGACCTCATTTTAGGTTTTATTTTTAGCCATCGTTTCATAAACTTAATGAATGTAAACGGGCTTTGATATCTAAAAAGCTACATTCTCAATTACGGCTGCTTTCCCAAGCTAAAGAAGAAGCACAAGATGAACGGAGGGTGAAGTCTGCTTGCGACACCCGGGCCAGAAACGGCATGTAGGGCCAAATTCCTCGCTGGCTCTTAACACCACGGGAGACCCTGGACAGATTCAGCAGAGAAGTGGCCTTTTGCAATGTGTTTTGAGTCCCAGGGGCCGGCCGCAAACCCAAGTGAAGTCAATGGAAATCTTTTGCTTGCTGGCAATGGGCTGTGGGTGAAGCCATGAATCAGGTTTGTTGGAGGCCGGGCGCTGCACATCTGTGTTGGGGTGAGGCAGCTGGAAGGCAGGGGCTTGGATTTGAAAGGCCAAGCTCCATCTCATGAGCCTTTCTCTCTCCTCAAGCCTAACTAGCTCAGGAATAACCTGAGACAATGCTGAGATAAATGATGTTCTTCCCTTGCAATGCTGGTGGGAGCTATGAGGAAAGCGGCTCAGCCTCTTGTTTGCTCAGGGAAACACCAAAGCCCCCTCTTCCTCCTGGAAGATTTCTGCCCGGGGAGGAATCACAGAGTGGTTTGAGTTGGAAGGGACTTCCAGATCTTTACAGATCAACACCTGATTGTTGATTCCCTGCTATTGGTAGGGACATCTTTCACTAGACCTGGTTGCTCAAAGCCCCATCCAACCTGACCTTGAACACTTCCAGGGACAAGGCATCCACAACTATGGATGGGAACTGGGGCTGTTTCCAAGTTCAGATATCAGGAATACACTGTAGGTAGAGAGACCCTCTAACTGAGGACCCCTTTGGCTGTCTAGACCCCAAACCTTTCCACTGGATGGGCAGAAGGATGCCCTGTGAGGGCCCATTGGTCCCCAGTGGTTTCCTCTGGGCTATAGGATGAATGGGACATGGTTGAGGGTCACAGCAGCGTTACCTCTTGTTTTACAGATCAATTCACTCGCAAATCCAAGAGCCATCCACAGTGTAGAACTTGTCCTTAATCATGGAATTGTTAGAGTTGGAAGGGACCTCTAGAGACCATCTAGTCCAACTCCCCTTCTAATGTATATCATATTGCAATGTCATCCCTTATAAAAGAAAAATAATCCTGTGACAAAATATAAGCTTAACACTATTAATGAGTCTGGCTACAGGTGACATGCCCATTTCCCACTTACTTCACACTCACGTTGTACGTAAATCCTACCGCTGCTCGCTCCCCGAAGCACGTGGAGGAAACTCCCAGCTGGGGCTGGGCTCGGGCTGCTGAGCTCCCGGTGCCGTGCTTCCAGACTTCCATATCTACCTGGGATCTCTCGCTGGGATAAGATAATTTAGAACTGCCCTCGGGTAACTTTTTAGATCTACATCAGCTGAGCCGTAAATATAAAATAAGAAACAGGCAGACGCCGTCTCGAAAAGCCCTACTCCCAGCTCGGTGCTTCCCCGTCTGATCCCTCTCGCTCCCGCTCCCTGTCCCGCACATTTACCTGAGGATTTAACTGACTAAAATCACACCAGGAACTTTTCTGCTTTCACGTATGCACTGTTTTCAGGAAACCTGCTACTACGCTACCGTGTGATGCTGTCAAACATACACAAAATGTAAAAGGAGAAGAAAACAGAGCCCTGTTTTTCCATCTGCCCGAGGACATCCACGCACTGGTGGAGCCAGTGGCAGGTACGCTGGTGGGATGGATATGGGACCCCAAAGAGCTGGCTTTAATCTGGACTCCAGCGGAGTCTCCTCTGTCCCATTTTTCCATCTCGGGGAGGTGATGCTATTCATTATCTCCTTTCACCTGAGGAAAGGTGTTACGGGGGTTCGTGAGGCGCTTACGTGTTACAGAGACCAGAAAATTCCCACGCCTGCGAAAGATCAGGAAGGAGTGACTGACCCGGCCTGTTGTACCAAACGCAGCAGCTAAGGGAGAGGATCACTAATTTAAAAATCACAGTAAAAATACTGACCTATCTCACCACCTAAGCATGCCTGGGATATCCTCGCCAACACAAATGTTCCAATTATTAAAAAAAAAATAGCGGTTGATGATGTAATTAGAGCCCGTGTTAGAACACACTTCCATAAGGGAGATGAATGTGGACTTTTTGAGTAGTGTACATTGTGATAGATCCAAGGTTTGCTATATTTGGAGCTGCCACTACCTTATGGAATCAAATTCTTTGATTTTTAATGTAATTGTGCGTGAGCTGGAGTATCTTTCCTCACTGAGAGAAGATCTGTGCACGGGAACAGCCAGGTGCCGGTGGAGGTTTTGCAGCAGGATGTGTCATCCCAGGGTGTCCCCACTGCTGGCCTGCCTGGATGTCACCTCAGGAGCATCTCCAGCGGGATCCATCCTCCCTCGTCAGAGGGGGCTCAGACTTAGACTCATCCTCTGGGATTTCCCTGCACAGCACGGGGGCAGCTTGCTTGCTGCACACCCCTCCTTGCACAGCCACGAGTCTGTAAGACATAGCACTGAGAGGCATCAAAAGAGATGTGTTGGGGGGTTGAGTGGGTTTTTGGGGTTTTTTTTCCTCCATGGTATTTAGTTTCAGTTGCCTTTCTTTACCCCTCTGGGTGCCACCAGGCTCTCCTTTAACTGCTGTAAAGTTAGGCAGGGAAGGTAAATTGTTTCTCCAGGCTCCCTCTGCAGTTGGGACCACCACGTCCCAACATAATCTCATCGCGTCTTAAGAGATGGGTCCAACACTGATGGATCAAACCCCCTTTGGTTCCTTCTGCTGCCTGTGAGGGGAGTGGAGGCGCCTGGGTGCTTCGTTGCCCAGCTCAGGCACTTGACTTCTGAGGGGCCCAAGATGATGGACTGACTCCTGGCGAGTCCGGTGCCCACGTTTGCTCGCCCTAACAGCAGGCTCTGCACCCACCAGGTTCTGGATCCTTCATCCATGGGGAAGCTTTACCTATACCAGGAGTCTCTTGGCCATTTTTCAAAAAAAAAAAGAGAAAATACCAAACTTGGCAACCGCTGAAATTTTAAGCAAGAAAACCCGATTGTGTTCGTGCATAATAATTACTCTTCAGCGGGGTTATTTTGCATTCTGACTGTTCTTAGCAGAGTATCATCACAGAACTCTTGGTGTGCTCAGTGTGGAAAGTCAGTTGAGAAATGCTATAATGATGTCGAAATGAAATGCTGTCAGCGCAAATCCGTAAAATGACATAACGGTGTCAGAAATGAAAGGGAATCATATCAGTGTGTTCCAGCACCACTCAAAAATTTGTGAGAGGAAAGGGTGCCACAATTTGGGGACAATGTTTGTTATGACAGAAATGCTCTAACAGCTTTAAAGGGAAACTGCGTTTGCCAGCCGCATCGCTTTTTAAGCCAACAGATTTATCAAGGAGTTGTGCTAATTTCCTCTATAAATATCTCCGTGAGGGGAACGGTGCTTTGTGTTCCAGAAGGTGGGTTTTTTAAGTAGTTGCAACTCCGGGTCTCTTCTGAAATGGAATGGGAAGGTTCATTGCATTGTTCACTTAAATCAACGGTCATTTCTCTTTGGAGAAAAGGAAGAAGAAAACACCTCCCATCCAGTAATCCTCCTTGAGGATATTGTCATGTCTGTCACACCTGACGAAAGGATTCTCTAAGCATCACAGGTAGGACAGACCTATGCCTAGATGCATTTTTTCTGCTTTGTAATGGTTAGAAGTGCCTAGAAATTCCCACAGCCTTTGAGGATCTGTATTTTGCCGCTGTGCCACCTCCCTACTGTGTAACATCATGCTTGGCCACGAAAACTGAGGCACAAGAAGAAGAAGAAGGAGTGGGGACCGGGCTTCCAAGGTGACCTGTGTTCAGCGACTGCCTGTGGGAGGTGGTGAGTGGTTGCCTTTGCTTTGCTTGCTGTTTTTTTTCTCTTTCCTTTGCCCGTTTAGCTCGATCCATGAGTTTTCTTGCTGCTCTCCCACCTTCCCACAGGGTGAGGGGCACGAGTGAGCGGCCACGGGGGTGTTTAGTTGCTGGCTGGGGCCAGACCACCAGGGAGGTGGCCTGGTTGGCACCAATTATGCTGTCTCATAACCCCAACTCTTTCTAAACACTCCTAAAGTCCTCCTTAGAGCCAAGCGCTGCAGAGGACCCAGCAAAGGGTGAAATAGCAGGGTGCAAGGGCGAGCAGCCAGCCTCAGCTCCTGCAGCACGGACACAAAAACTGGGCTGGTGGCTCCTGTCCCTGCCCCGTCCAACGACTAAAGCTGCAGCACGTCACCACGAGCTGAGGATTTGCAAAGGCTCGGTGCCGACCTGGCTTTGCTTCTGGGGAAGCCCGTGGTAAACCTCCTCTGGCACCAGTGGGAGCAGCCCGGCTCCAAAATGCTTTTTTGCCTCGTTTTGCTGACGGTAATGACTTTTACCGTGGCGTCTGAGGCTTAATTACCTTCGTTATTAAAAGAGAGACGTATCATTTCTGTTTGGAGCGCTCTGACTTCAGCTGAATCTGGGAGCACCCCGGGGTTGTCCCTGTGTTTGAAGACCCGGCCATAGCGCTTGGAGTGGAAGGAGGCCATTGGTGACCCAAAGTATCCTAAATATTTGAGATTGACAGTGTTCTTGGTGGAAGCAGTAGATGAGGTATGTAGTGACAGAGCTGACTCGTGATGCCTCTCCTCGACCCCTCCTCGAGACCCATCCATCCTTCTCCACCTGGAAGCTGAGGGTGCTTGGCCTGGACTTGAGACCTTGGTTTTCGGTGGTTGAACAAGGCAAAGCTGCAAAGACCATGTTAGTGAAGCTTAGTGACCAGATTGCATCCCGTTTGCATGGGCAGAACCTTCACACAAGACAAAAGAGGTTGCCTAAAACTTCAGCTGATGAGAAGAATTTTCCTTTGTGCCAATCTGCTGCAGAGGCTTACGCTGCCTTTGCCAGTGCTTGATTTACACAACAAAGTAGGTTCTGGTCAAATTTTTTTCAGCCAAAGTTGTCTTTTAACAAAAAATGTAAATTTACTTCCTTAAAAAAATGTTCCGTGATTTGACTTGGGAGGTTTTTATCTTCATACCGAAAAAAAAAAACCCCAAACAAAAAAAGACAAAACAGTATGGAAGTCTAAAAAGTCCACATTGATGTTTTACAACACATTTTCATTCTGTGATTGCAAAGTTTCCTTCATCTCCTTTATACAGAACCAAAGGCCTTAAAGAAACACTCGAAGCTGAAGTAAAACATTCAATTTCGGGTCAAGAAAAATCTATGTTTTACATGACCTGAAAAATTTGTTAGAATTTCTGATTCCTACAACATTCAGAATAATTATCGAGTGATCATTCAAAATAAGTTTTTAAAAGATTCATCAGATTTTCCAGTGAAATAAAATCCTACCTAAAATGCCTGGACTTTTTGAGAAGCGATTACCTCATGTTAGCAATATTGCTAATTTCAAAGGAAAGATATTTTTCTGCAGTGATTTTGCAGCTTTATTTCCGCTATATAAATGGTGGCAAGAAAAATTCCAATTTCATTTCTAAATAGGTATTCAAGCAGCTTAAAACTCCTGAGGAACTCTCTGAAGGTGCTGTGATTTCAACTAAATAACATTCTTCAGATATTTGCAATTTTGACAAAAATATTTCCATTTGACTAGGAATAGCTCATTTGGCTTTCATTTGTGTAAAATGCGCTCCCCAAAGCAGTAAAGAAAGTGGAAAATTATGTTTTACATTCTGGTAAAATGGAGATATGTTTTAAAGCTCTTCAATTAAAATTTGAATTTCTTTGAGGAAGGCTGAATATTCCTTTTCCCCCCCCACTCCCTGTATAAACAGGATTTTCACTCAAAGGAACCCTCCAAGTTCTTCTGCACATTCATACATTTAAAAAGTAAGTCTATTACTATGTCAAATGTGTCTCACTGGAAAAAGCTATTGACTTTTCCATTCTATTGCTTTAATTTTCCACTACTCTTGTATGTTGGAATACTCCAGGTGGGTGCTGCGTGTGCTTCTGATTACGCTGTGTTACACAGCAGGGAAACCTCTTATCTCAGACTGGTTGCCTGGTTGAGAAAAAAACACATTTAAGGTAGTAAACACAGCTGCGGAAGAAGTATTTTCTATTTCCTTGCTGTTTGTTTTAACGTACGAAAATGACATAATTATGGAAGTTTGCAAAAATGCCAAAATGTATAACACAATAATAATTTGGTCTGTGTGTTTCTATTATAGTCTATGACTTCAGATATAGCTTTAAACAGTCCGGGAAATTCTTTAGAAATGTATTTGCTGCTTTACGCTCTGGTTTTGCCCCGATAAATAGAATACAGAATTTCAGAGAAAAGGAATTTTAAAGTAATCTCGTGGTTACACTGGTATTAAGAAGTGTTCAAATCTTGTTCTTGCCGTTTTTCATGCCAACTTGGAACTTTGGGCTTGAAGATTTGTGTTTCTATTGTCTTCTTTTTTGACTCTGTGCAAACGCTTTAAAGATAGGAAATTTGCAGATCTGTGAAAAAAAAAAAAAAAA
>VXAK01010761.1:159-17217 GCA_013399435.1 Arenaria interpres
TCCCGCCGCGGCGTCCCCGGCAGCCGCCGCATCCCCCGGTCTCCGGGGGAGGAACGGGGCCGATCCGCTGGCGCAGGCAGGTTCCCCGTGGGCGCGGGGGTGCTGCGGGTGCCCGCCCGGCTTGAAAATGCCTGGTGTGGATGATTGCTCCCCCTCCTTGGGAATGTATAGATTCCCAGAATGTACAGACACACAGGGAACCGGGCGATCTGGGGCTGCGGGTCGCAGGCGTGCACCCAGACGGCACCTGAGACTGAGCCCTGCCTCCTAGTCGCTGCCTCCCCGTGAGGGGAGCTCCAACAGGGAGTAGGTTTTAGTACCCTCCAACAGGGTAGGTTTAGACTGAACATTAGGAAAGAATTTTTCGCAGAAAGAGTGGTCGGGCATTGGAATAGGCTGCCCAGGAAGGTGGTTGAGTCACCATCCCTGGACGTGTTTAAGAGCCGTTTAGATGAGGTGTTGGGGGATATGGTGTAGGGGAGAACTTTGTAGAGTAGGGTAGATGGTTGGACTCGATGATCCCAAGGGTCTCTTCCAACCTAGACGATTCTATGATCGGAGCCAGCCCCCTGTGTGCGCTGTGTAGGACTTCTGCAAATGCGAAAAGCTGCAGTTGGTGGCAGCACAAAGTGCTGCGAGTACGTAACCTCGTACCTCCCCGAGAGACATCGCCCGGGCGCGCCGAAACCGTCGCCTTCAGTACCCGGGGTTTTCTTGCAGTCACTCAGGTTTGGCCACGCTGTTACAGCTTACGGCGTGCACAGCAGAGCGTGAAATGAGCTTGTGAGGAGCTTTGCCTCTTGGAAGCCAAAACTCAGCTTCGGTGGTGGGGCTGGCAGGGGATCTGTAGCATGCGACTGTATGGTTAACTGGTGAACGTTTTTTTCCCCACTTACTGAGGTAATATATACTCTAAAAGCACCAAAGATAATGCAGTGTGAGTTATAGAGTCTTGGGTCAAGGACTAATGGTAGTGCTTAGTAGATAAGGTCACATTTCACTAACAACTGGGGTCATGAAGTTTCTCACTCACTACTCTCCTTTGCTTTTCTTCTCCCCCTATTCTCCTCTAGGGTTTAATGACGATCCTGGCCCGTCCCATCAATCTGGTCTTGAGAAGATGAACCTCAAAGAAGAAATAGTAGTGAAGGTGGTAGAGCCAGAAGAAAGCTCTGAGGACATGGCGGTGGTTCCACCTAGCCAAGAACAACTACCTTTTCTAGGGACATCGGGCGGTTCCTCTGGGAAAGTAAAAGCCAAAACAAAAGGCAGGTCCCAGGCAGACCAAAATGAAATAACTGAAGAGGACCTAGTGCAGATTCAGCAGACCCAGATGCAGGTGATCCAGTCTGGCTTTGACAGCGTCAACCACAATCTTCGGCTGCTGCAGCAAGGCATGCAGGATCTGAGTAACAGCCTCAGCATCATGGCGCATACGCTTGTTGCTATCAAAAATGTCTACGTCAAAAACAACACTGGACCAACCACGTATGCCACCGCCTCTACTCAGACCCCGGCTGGGTACCTGAGCCCGGGCTCCCCCCAGGTCTCCCCTGCTGAAGACAGAGGTAGAACGCAGGTGGCTGGAAGCAGCAGCAGAAGCAGCAGCTGCAGCTCCAGCTCCATGTCACAAGAACCAGGTCCTTCCGAGTTCCCTAGGCCCCCCCTGAGAACCATTAAGAAAGAACATCCAAATGGCTGCTACTACTTCTGCTTTGCAGATGTGTAAAAACTTGAATATGTATAAAGTGACTGTGGTGTTAGGTGCTGTTGTATGTTCTGCTCCAGCCTGTGACCTTGAAGGAGCAAAGTGGACTTGCCTCCCACGTTTTTCCCAGTGGGAAACATTTCACTATAGGTGGCATTAAACACTAATTATAAGTCTCCTGTTTGTTAACTCTGTTGCAGTTGGCTAATATTTTTTTTTTTCTCTTTTCTTTATCCTCTTACTCTCTTTAAAAAACAAACAAAAAACAGATTTATTTTGACTAAGACTCTTGTCTGTATTGTCCTTTGTTTAATGTGACCTTTTGAAAAATAAAAGGCATGAGAGTGGGGTAAAAAAGTAACATTATGGTTACTGACCGGCAGGAGCTGTCTTACACAAGTTGCTTAGTTTTTTGATTAAACAAACCTCAGAAGTAGTTGTTTTTTTAAGTACTTGCTCTTTCTAATAATGTTGGAGGTGTTTGCTTGGTGGTTGTTGTTGTGATTTCTTTTTAAGTCTGGGTTGTGTGCAAGGTGTCACAGGAAGCTTGACTTACCTGCTTACTCTAGGAATGGTTTAGGGGTGAGCTGTTGATCCATGAATGTACTTCTCGAGATTCATACAGCATTGTTCGTTCCCAGCTTGTCAAATGCACCTTCTCCTCTGAGGCGTTTTGTTTCACTGCACTAGCAGGGTAGGCTCTTTCTTGTCACATGATTAAAATAGAGAAATACAGCAAAAAAAAAAAAATAGTAATTGATGAGTGATGCCTGTTTTTGACATGGAATAGTATTTCCCCCGTATGGTTTATAAGCAGGCTGTATCTTCATGAGATTTTTCCAGCCTTCTGAAACCAACACCGCAACATTTGAAGTACAGAGAGCAAAAAAAATTTCCGTATTGTTTCACATGAAACAGAAGTTAGATTTGCTGTTAAACAAATTACAGGAGGCGGCGGCTGACTTCGCTCCAGACAGAACAAATGCTCTTGCATAGTTTATGAAGCTTTCATCTTCACCTATTGGAGAAATGAGTAAAATCTTCTCTTAACTATATATCCAAGGAAGAAGAAAAACAAGAGTTGGAGCAAAAAATAACCTGTTAAGTGTCAACTCGGAAATAAAAACAAAGGGATCGCTTTATCCTGATGTGAAAAAGAAGAAACCTGGTTTCACATTGAGAGAGGAGGAAACTATTGTCACTGACGCTATTCTTAAGATGTGTTTGAGGCTGGTATATTTAATGCTTACGTATTGGGAATGGGAATTGCTCTGCTTCACCTAATCCAAAATCAGCAGCGGTGCTGTGTTGATACGCCCAGTGTCCCTACTGGAGGGGAAACAAGCCCTCTCACCTGCCGTTTTATCTGATGACCCCAAAAATCGTGCGGGTCATCTTAAGCTTTTATCACCAATATTGAAGTTCTACAGATAAATTTGGCCTGTAGCCATGACTGACTGGCTGCCTCTAGTTTTCCAGTGATTCTGCACAAGAATTTAGCAAATACAAATGATGTAGAGAACAGCAACCCAATTTTGTTCTCTTCTACCAGCATAAGCACATGTAATTGTAGGGTAAGGTACGTCATTTTTGCAGTTGGCTTTGGCAGAGCACTGTGCTGTATGAAAATGTACTTTTTAAGTACTTCCTTTAACTTCAGGCATTACACCGTTCTGGTGTGCCGATCGCACCTCAAAAAACGACAGCTGCTGCCTTATAAAATGTGAACATAGGGCAAGTGTTTCCCTTCAGTACCACAAATGGGAGTAAAACATCCAAATATCTCCCAATACTAAAACACATAGATGTGCAGCACACTGTTAACTGGGATTAATTCCTTGAAGGAGGTTGTTGTTTCCAGGTTTACCTTAATGAGAGGAGATAGTGCAGGTGACAGGTATTGCTGCCTTATTCATAAATTGCTGGGTTTAAAAACGGGAAAGAACTAATCCTTCTAAATCTGATTTTTTTAGTCTATGTTGTTAAAAGCTTTCCAAATTAACCTGTTGGAAGTACTATTTCTCCCCCATTAGTACAGACGATCTCTCTTGAGCAGTGTTTTCTGCAAGGCATCCTTCATTTGTATTTTGTTCTCGTGGGCAAAGCAGCCAATTAATGCTGCTGTGACATTCCAAGTAGATTAGCAAAATGCAATCTGAAGTTTACCTGGTCCTTCTGGGCAGCGGTTTGAGCTTGTTCTGGTTGCAAGAGCCAGTTCTTACCTGTCTGACTTTCAGTCCTGTTTCCGATTGTTAATGCACGGATTTCCCTTACGGCAGCGCTTCTAGGGAGAGCTGGCTCCTGTCTCTACACAGCTTTATGATGTCCGAGTACAAGTTCAGATGAGAGGAAGCTACAGTGCGAGTGCAGAGAAACGCAGCAAGACCCCCCAGAGCAGAGTGGGCAGCTTGGATCTCCCGTATGAACGAAGAGGAGAAACCAGGCAATGCTAAAAGACGCTGCCATGGTCAGACAACTACCAGATCTCAACACCCATCTGCCACAGCGTCTTTGTTCCAGTCGTGCTTCTCTCCCACTGCCTGTCAGTGCCACCACTAATGTATGCTGGAGCCAGATCAAAACCACTCTCCCATCGCTGGTATGATCCAAATTTACGTAATATTTTAAACAAGGAAAGATACCGAGCTACCTGTCACCAGTGCAGAGTGCACAAATTTGTTATTTTCATCTTCAAATCAATACAGCTGGCTTGCTATTTCTTTACGCGCCCTTTCTGTGATCAAACAATGGTTGTGTTGGGAGCACCAAAACCACACACCATCCAGAAGCACACCATGAAATTTCTGGCTACTGTTAACAGAAGATGAAATATAATTTTCTTGGAGTGTTACTGAGTAAATGAATACCCAGTTTGTTTCCTGTCGTCTGAAGCAATTTGGGCTATTTATATAAATGACAAGAGCTAATGATCTGGTCATGAAGCTTAATGAAAATATTGCCGATGATTTGAACAGGGGCAGAGCTGGCTTTTAATTTGCCTTACATATAAGGTATAACAGTGATAACGCCAAGAAAGAGATCCAGGGAGTTTTCTCCTATTATTCTGGATTTGCCTAAAAACCTTGTTCTGCTGTGCAAAAAGCAGGCAGTATTTTCCACAGCACACAAAGACTAAGACATGCAGGCGCATAAACCAAAACCATAAATTGTGATGATACTATGCTTCTTTTACCTAGTTTTACTAGAAAGCAAAATGAAAGGATGTTGGAGGAAACTGGAGCAACTGGTAGTTTAATGCTGCGTTTCCACGTAGCACAAACTGCTTGGATTCAGTGACAACTTCTGTGCGCTCAGCTCTCTGCCACTGAAGCGTGTTGTACAGAGGATGAGACTGGTCTCCTCAAGAGGCTGTAAAAGCTCAGCTCATCATCTCCAAAGAAATCAACTATGGTGGCTTCTGACTAAATAAGGAATTACAATTTTGAAGGAAAAAGTTAAGAAGCTGGCTCTTCAGGATGACAAGGCTGGGCTCCACCACGCTGTCACTAAACTACATCTGGTCTGGCTGTGGCAATCATTGTTTGGCTGAATGCAAAGAGTATGGTTAACAGAAAGAGCAAATAGAAAGGGAGGTTTCTGACGAGGTCGGTTGAGTTTGTCTGTTCTTACTAATAACACACGAAGCTACTAAATCTGTAAAACTTCCATTGATCCAATCATTCCGACTTGCAACATGAACATCTGACTCACATTGCAGCAGCACAAACAGACACTTGCTTTGTGATTTCTTGTAACAGAGAAAAAAAAAATCACTGCCAAAGCACTTTCCCCATTTCAAGTACGGGGTTACATTAGTAAAAAATACTGAAAAAAATTCAACTGAAGCTTTATAATTAAATCCTTATACAAACACAATCAAGAATTGAAGTTTTGCATGCTGAATGAATATTTTATTTAGAACCAGTTTATAAAAATAAAATACAAAATAATTTGAAAACAAAACTTAAGACATTGTACAAAGCCTTGATATGGTACAAATGAGAAAATAAATAATTACAACTTTATGTACAAATGACCATTACAAGGGCATTAACTCTATGGTTTTGGGTGCCTGAGCAAACTTAAAAGGAAAAGAATGGCTTAGAAGATTTCCAAGGAGGGGAAGGGAACCGCAATTACTCAGCAAGAGAATTTGAAGGACTCAACATTTGTCTTCCTCAATGGTAACAATCTTGGAACTACTTTCCACTTAATCTAATCATGCTGCAGATTTTACTACTGAGTACTTAATTTCTTAGGGGGTGACAACATCGTATTTTTAATTAATACACAGATTTCGTTCTTTTTGGTATTGCCCAGAGATTTTAGATTAGCAGCCATTGGTTGGCAGCTTCAGAAAGTCAGTACTTGTCTGAAGGCATTGCTGGTGATTTCCTTAATTTACTAGTTCAGATATTCATAGGAAAGCATTTGAAAATTGACTTTTGTTGGCCCAAGCACTGCAACTCATCCCTGGGCTGACTCTATAGAAAGAAAGTTAGAAGTTGGGAAAGAATTTCAAATCTGGCTTTCTAGCCAAGAAAAGGAAGAAGGATGCAGAGAGGGCTGCTAGGCAACCAATCCAGATCTCCAGCCAGAGGAAAAAGATGGGAAATAGCCAAAAAAAATCCCACCTCGCCTTGTGTCAAACCTTTATGTCCTTGCCTGCCATGCAGCAGATACGGGTTTAAAAGGATTTGAAGCCAGGCAGACCAAACTAATCATACGGTTATCTTTTGGAGCAAGCTGGTCTGCTGTTATTATAGGTCCTTTATATAAAAGTTAGGTCAAAGATCTGAAAAGGAAACAAACATCTGTAACTCCAATTAATTCCAGCTGAATTCTCACGGATGGTTGTGGATGTTCAGCACTGCGTACGAGTAGCCACTCGTGTTACTGTTTTAGAAGAAACCACTTTGTGTTTTTGGCCAAAGCTGGCTCTCATCAGTAATTCTTACAGAAAAGGAGAGATCAAAAGGTATGTCATGTCATAATAGTAATAAAAAAATCAGCATCTTCCAATTTAAAATACAGCAATTGCAAATATAATACCTACAGAGTGAGTTTATTCCTTTACTCCCTAAACAGGGAAAAAATTGAACAAAACAAGACCCTATGGTGATTTTAATGAAAGTTTCACCTGCACAAGAACAGCAAGAAATCCCAAGGATCCGAGCTCTTCGTGTAGAGGAGAAACAAAAGCCAAATACGTAAATGACATAGGCTAACATTTGGGTTTGTCACTATTATTCTTACGAGAGAATGTGCTACCAACAATGGAGAGTAAAATCAGCCTGCATGTTCAAAACTGGATGGCTACAGTGATTGCCAAGTTTAATATATTAGACTTTAAAACAATACACACCTATGCATTTCTTCCTTTGAAAAACCCTCAGAAGTTAATATTAAAAAGCCTGATTAAACCAACTTTTTGGCATTTGACCGTATCTTAAAATAATTCCAGACAGTTATGACACAATCCAGGTTAACTTTTATATCGTTTCTCTTTTACAAATGTTACGTGTAGGGAAAAGGAAGACTGGCTTCAAGCGGACAGCTGAGGTATTCTCATGTGAGGTGTGTGTTTATGCGATTCACACGTATTGGCTAAGAACGGCATGACCTAAACCTACAGATAGCATGTAGCCCAAACGCTGAGCCTCACCTCCTTTCACCAGCGTTACTGGGGACTGAAAATTGCAGTAAGTGCAACCAGTGGCATTTGGGCCAGAAGCAAACCAGCAAACAAAACCCTTCAGTTCACTGCCTACTCAGTTAGCTAGAAGTAGAATAATAAAAATACCGTTCCACAAGTTTCAGAAGTAGGAACAAGCATCCAAAGCTTTTACCAGTTGAAGAAAGAGTCATGGATAACCGTCAAGGCTTTTATGTCTATAGCTGACAGTTCTTTTACCAGTCCTTATAGTGGAAATACACAGAATGCGCCATAGGGAAGCATGGTGTTCATCTAAGACACCCAGACAGCCCATTCCTCACTGGAATTGAGAAGGGCATGGCTCTCGTCACCTCACAGGATCAGTCCTGCTTGAAAAAATCAATACGTCATATACCTATAACGAGAAACTAACATGACTTTGAGCTCTCTTTTATTCTCCTGTTACTTCTCAGAATATTCCTCCTTCATTTAACATATATATAAAAATTTGAGACACGTATCTCTAGTTTGCCATTAGAACCTTTTAAGAAATAGGAATAATTACTTTCTTCTTACCAGAATTTGTGCCTCTTAGTGTTCCACAAAAATGTCCAATTCATGATGGAAAAATTCTGCTTACAAGAAAGAGTCTGTACTTTAAGTCCGGCTTTGTCTGGATTCTCATCAAATAGAAAAAGAAAATATTTTTTAGAAACATTACAGTCAACCATTGCATAAATGATACTGCAGTAAGAAGGACTTACGGGAATTTTGCCCAAGCAGGACTATAGGATCAGGCCTTCTAATATGGAAGAGACACAGAATCAGAATCAGGGCACAGCAAAATTACAGTAGATGAAGAGGAGATCAAGAGCAAATCAAAGCAAAACAGGCCTCGGTTCATTCTGGTAAATGAATTCCAGTAAACAGGATGCAATAGCTGAGACTATTCCTATCTATATATATATACACACATATGTATGTATGTATATTTTTCTATATAATATACAGTATCTATATAAGTGTATATATAGATACACTTATGTACAAATGAGTATTTATATATATATAAAATAAAAAATGCGTGTTTTCCCAGCTATAGTTAATACCGTAATACTACAAATTGTAAATGATAGAGCTCTTGCAAGTCTTTTTCAGATGAAAAAATCTTTCAGGCTATTTTTAAATATCAAGGACTGGATCCTTCCCTTTACATCAAGATTGTTTAGTGAGGTATGCAAGAAAGCTTGATCTCAAACATGCAGACTTCAAGGCCAGAATATGTCCAGATTTCCCAAGACAGGATGTGGCTGGTGGCCATAATGAATGCCCCGTGTCACTCCCCGGGGATTTGCCTCCTGAATAATTGTATACAACTAGCAGTTAAGACCTGATATTGCTCCTGCTTTGAGCAGTGAAATTTGCTATGCTTACCCATCCTGTTAAAGTAGTAGATAAGTGCCCGGCATCATACAACTTGCCAGTGTTGCTCTACTGTATCACACCTACTATTACTTTTAACAGGGTTTTACTTAAGTAATAATTGGCATTTGTAATTAATAATGAGGTTTATTAATATTACTATAGATTTTTGAGGTCGCAACTTAGATTCATTATACCATGCAATATTGCAGCACAAAAGTCTGTGTGAAATGTTCAGTCTTTTCAAGTTCTATTTTTGTTAAAAGGCTTCATGCCTCAATTTCTCTAGAAAACGCTCCAAAGTGCTGGCCACAACACAGGAAACACCATAAAGAGGAAATGCGTGTGCAGCATCTGCATCTGCTACATGTCACGGCTCCACTGTACTGCCCTCCAAAGAAACGGAGGCTTGAAGAGGACAAAGCAACAGCTCCTTCAGTGATATTGTTTCCCAAATAAAATCCCTGTGTAAGCTAAGCCCCTGTGTGCGTGTTATGCAGGATAACTGTAACCGTTTTGTACGACGGAGAAAGACCTTCCCTGTCCCTGAAAATTTGTTGCAGGTAATCCTCCACAAACCATTCACTCACACTGTGCACGAGGGCCACACGCATATACACTGGCGGTTTTATGCAGAGTTAGTTGCATATTCAAATATTTAAGCTTACAGAGCTCTTGATAATACAGGCCCTCTAGAAATATTAAGCTAGTATTAATGTTTGAGTTGGTCAGCCAACCGGTAACCTAACTACATTAACCAATTGCTACATTAGACTATAGTAAGCAATTCTGTAAACTTCTGGGCTGAAGGTATCAACCAATAAAAAAACTCCAGAAGAGCAAGTACTTCAAGATCAGCTATTCGTGATCACTCCTCCATTCATATCTTCATGATTTTCTCACTAGGTCCTGTTGCATCCAGAGCAAAAAGCAACTGGGGATATACAGTCCTTTTACCATTTTCTGCAGTGAAAGAAGCCTGGGTCATCAATCACGACTGGTATCTCTTTCTCCATTTTGGCATAGTTTACTATTTTTACATTGGCAAGTAGTTCAAGTACAAGTGAATTTCTACAGCATTGATTTATTTTACATAGCAATGTGTAACAACGGACAAGTCTGTACTTTAAAGACAAGATAAAAAAAAAAAAATCCTTAGGTATTATATTTTTTCTCACCTGTAAAGCAATTACCTGTTTCTGGATCCTGCTACACTGGAGAGAAAATATTAACACCTCAATTTCAGCATTTCAGACAAGGATGCATAAAATTGGTACCTCTTAAAACTGACCATGTAAACGTACGAATAAGCTTATGAGACCATAACAAATACTCTTCAGAAGTAAGGGAAAGGAGAGGAGAAATAATCGTAGGTTGCTACACCACCTTGACAAGTAATTCCAGCAGTGCCCAGGGCACAAAGATCGCAATGGGACCAAATTCTCTTTATGCTATGACATAAGGAAACACGAGGAGAAGAGGAAGGAAAATATGGAATTTGTTGTTGTCACATTCATCTCTTAGGTATTCATTGACTGTCACTGTTTCTGTATGACTAACATTCATAACAATTAAGAACCCACATTATGAAATAAAAATGACCACCCACAAGCCCTATTTGTAATAAAAAATAAAAATACCTTTGAGTCTCTGTTCTTGTTCCATATGCAAACGCACAAACAAAACTATAAAGAAAAAAAGCAAGCTGCAAGATGAAACATTGGCTGGTTGAGAAATCAGCAGTTCTTCGATCTTGTACCAAGGTATAAAGGCTATTAGAATTTGTGCATTCCAGAAATTCTGGGGGGAAATAGAAGATGTAATGCCAAAAGTATTCAGGAACTAACAGAAAGGGAACTGTATTATTTGAGGTCCATAAATTACAAATGAAAAATGAGAAAGAATGAGTTTATATAAGCATATACATATATGTATATATATAAATATTTATATTATATAATTTACCATGAGGACATGCAATTATTGGTATAGCACCTATTATACAATATAATACAAAGGAATAGGACTTTCCAATGGTACAATTTCTTCAGAAAAAGCAGGTATATCCTACCTATTGCATTCATCTGTAGTGCTTGAAACCTGAATGAAATTAAGGTTCCACACTGTGCTACATTACGTATGGGAAACAATATACATATTCATAGTAACAAAAGAAAAAGAAAAATCAACATAGTCTGACAAAGCAAGTGAAATTCAGTGCAGCTCCAGGGCAGCTTTAATGCAGCATTAGAATGTGTTAGCTCAGAGACAAAATATTCCCTTTTTAATCCAAAGGTATTCATTTGGCAGAGGTTAAATAAAAAAGCACAGATGCTGGCTGGAGAGGCATATGACTACAGCAAGCAGATCAGTAACTGACAAGTCTCCTAGGCATCCAGCGTCCCCACAACAGGAATAATCAGGGAGAGCTGGCTGCATCTTTTTCTCACGCTTGCGCTCTTGTGCGTTACTATTCTGACCCGCTATTCTCTTCTGAATATAGTAAAAGGTGCTGTACCGTTACGTTCCCTACAGAGGTCCTGTAGAGCACAAGAAATTATTAAATAACCACCAAAGTTGGAAGAATTAGACACTGCGGACTTTACTGACAGATGATGAAGCTTGGCTATCAAAAAACCATTTGGGCGAAAGAATGACAAGAATCCAACATAAAAAAATATCTCAGATTGCTTTCTGTATATTTTGCTTTGATGACTAATATTCTTACCCAGATTTCCTAAGACTGTTAAGTGTATTTCTGTCATCTACAGCTTTCCAAGCTCACAAAGTAGACTCATCTCTGGTCATTTGTTTTATAAAAACATGAAATGTGAAACAAAAAAGCAAATCTTGGTTGTTGATCATCTCTGCACAGTATGATCAGTGGTTTAAGTGATCCATAACTAATGAAAAAACAAAAGCTAGCAATAACAAGGGTTCTTTTTGCAGTTCAGTTAAGAGAAAAAAAGGTACTTTTGTTTTTTATCTTTTTCTAACTTACATTGCAATTTGCTGTAAATCTGCAACATTCGGTGAAGTGCAGATATCTCCTTCTTTCTCTTGTTTCCCAGACAGGGATGCTTTTCCAGATTCTACTGAACACTTCTTGAAGAGCCCCACTATGACTCCCAGAGAAGTGCATGATATAAAACTGAGAATTAGCTTCTTGGGTCCTAATTAGTATTAAACAAATTTATAAAGAAAATAACTATAAAAACATCTTGGCAAATGTTAATATTATTTTTTTTTAACATCAATGTCAAGAAGGGGCAAGGTATATGTGCCACGGTAGACAGGGGACAGGATGAGCACTGAATGACCCAGAGATGTGTGCAGCTCAAAATGGAAGAGAATTTCTACCTTATAAGGTAGAAATACCGTCATCATCTAAATTGTGTGCTTTTTTAAAACTGCAAAGACATGCTTGAGCAGTACTTATCTCCCAAGTGGTGATGCCATTTTGGGAATAACCGTTTCAGACTTCCTTACATACTCAAGAAGTATGTAAAGCCTTAAATAACTAGGCCACATCTTCTAGCTAGGTAAACTAAAAAGACAGAAATAAATACCCTTTTAAAAACCTCACCTCAAGAGATATTTTTTTACCCTAAATACATTGCACCTCTTTGACTACCTAGTCATTCTTATCCTGGCCTCTACTTTCCCTCTCACAGATCTGCTTGCTGCCTGCTCTTAGGCAATGCCACTTATTTACACAGTATGCTTTCTCATGAATAGTTTATGACGCTTACTTTCTTTAAAAAGCGCAGATTCAACACCGTGTTTTTTTTTTTAAATATAGTTTTTTAGATTATTTTTTTTTTTAATACACAGTACACAGACACAACATGCATCAGATTTAGGAGGCGGCTTTATACCTGTCAAGGCCCAGTTCCTATCTGCTAAGCTTAGTGGTTGATTTGCTCTTTCCTGTGGGAGTCTTAGTGTTTGGGGAATGATGGAAGGAACTGCCAGATCCTTTCAGACTGTTCTTGCTTGGTTTGTTGCAGCAGTGCTCTTGTTGGCAGGATCTCCTGGAAGATGAGGAGCCTGAATGGCTAGGAGGTGATTTACTCCTCCCGAGATGTGGGGATGAACTCCTCTGATCATGATGGGGCCTCCCAGCCCGGGACGGAGAAGAACTGGCAGTACGGGGTAAAGAAGAGCTCCTAGGGGAGGCACTGGGACTGCGGCGGGGGATGACAGGGCTTTTGGGTGGTGTTTTTGGACTGTGTGGAGATCCTGGACTCTTACACTGGGTAGAACTCCTTGGTCTTTGAGATCCATTCTGTAGGATTTGAGCCAGACGAGAGATAAGATCTGAGTCCGAGCTGCTACTCCCTAGGACTCTGTATCTGCGTAACCTTAAGAAGAAATGAAGAAAAATTATTTCTTTTCCCATCTATTCACTGAAGTTCATATTGAAACAGAATCACTGGAAACTAGGGATGATCTTAAATTGCAGAACAGACATGTGGAGATGAACTTTCCTATAAGGCTGTCTGTATATAGGCTTTGGCGTCTGTGTTGTTCAGATCAACACGGTATTCATATTTGCATAAACTCACTCACATAAACAGTCTAAGTGTTTACAGAATAACTGGAATTTCCTGGTGGTGCTGGAAGAAGTGCCCTGAGGAGCAGTGCTTATCACCTCTGTTTTGGAGGGGGACATCCATTCCTGCACACCATCAATACACTCCTATACACATTTTTAAGGGATGACAAAGCACACCACAACTTCCTTCAGAGGATTTCACACTACTGTATCAAAAATCTCTTTATCTGGTAATGTAGATACCGAGGCACCGAAGACACCAGATCATGGTTGTCTGTATACAGAATTGGCAAAGGGGGGCTTGTAGAATTCACTCTGCCCTCCTTTAGTTAGTTGTTTTTACTTAGCCATGATCTGAGCATAGCTAACTCACTCAATACTGATCTTGAAATGCAAAAATTAAAATTTCTACAATAAGAACAGTTTAAAGTTTTAAATTGCTGGATATGACAGATCCTATTGATTTTTCTGGGCTTTTAAACAATCAACAGTTCTGGAAATGTGACCCCATTTTAAAAAAACAAAAGTGTAATGATTTAGTTATAGAATCACAGGCTTCAAAATATTGAATACACATCTCTTGAGATATAAGATTCAACAGTGAAGCAGGCTCCTTTTTGTGTAACAGCCTCTCCTCATTCATTCTCCAACAATGTAAGGTTTCTCAGAGAATTGAAGCCCAGCATTTTAAAAAAATTAGTTAAAGGATGGAACTTCTACCGGATGACGTACTGCATAGTAACTGCAGTCTAGCTCAAATCCATTTTCAACCTGAAAACCTACTTCTCTTTTCTCTGCATTACCTAGCTTCTACCCCAGGTCTAGCAGGCGGTTTTCCTGGTGGTGGCCGAGGAAAGAACTGAGCTGGACTTGAACCGGTGACTTGATCAGTGGTTGCCCAGGACACTGGCCTTGGAATCTTGCTTTTTCTGGACTGAGGGCTGCTTGGAGATAAAGAGCTATCTTCTGTCTGCTTGCTGAAATGAGAGTCCAGTGTCAACCTAGAAAATGAGGATAAGACATCATCCTCAGAAAATTGTACTGGAGCAGCAGCCATTTTTTCCTCCAGTGACTTATCAGAGGCACTTGAGAGGTCACCAAGGAAAGATCTGAGCTGTCTCTTTTCCATAAGTAGTCTGACCAAGTCTGTCTGATGGGCCTTTTTTAGAAGAAGCTTTTCCTTTGCTGAAACAGGAGAAGAGGACTCTGAAGTTGAGTCTATCTCTTGTGCTAAAACTGGAATTCGGCTCTGCCTGAATACAAAAGGAGATTTAACTAAGTCCTTCTTAGAGCGATGAGAATTCTCATTTTCAGAAATGCAGTGGAGTAACTCTCCATTTCTGGGAGCATTTTTCTCTTTTTTGTCCTCCTGGTGCAAAAAAGTAGTAAGGGCCACTTGGTGGCATTTCAAGTCTTGGATATGGACTTCTTCCTTATTAGAATGAAAACCATTTTCCTGAACTGGTGCAATTTTGCTTGCCTGTCTATTAACATGTGGTTTGGTAAGTTTTGAGGGAGACAATTCTGATATTTTAGGTGCTATCGACTTCAGAACCTCATCTGGATTTGGCACCAAACAGATGGGCCTTGGCTTTAATTCTTCAGCAGCTTCAGTATTCGTTAGAGGTTCTTCCTCTGCAGATTTTGAGTTTCCTGGCAAAGAAGAATTCTGTTCTTTGCTTAGCATTTCAATGGCGTCCTCAGAAGCCACTGGAAGCCTTTCTTCCTCAGCATCCTCTACAGGAATATTTTCAAGTTCTTTCTCTTCCTGTATCCCACTATTTTGTTCAGGTAGGTCCTTTTGGCCACAGTCCAGGACGTTGACACATTCTTTGACAAGTCCTTCCCTCTCAAGCACACCTTGGCTGATATTTAGTACCAAATCTGGTCTGCTGGCACCATCTGGAAGTGCGTCTTCTGTCACAACCAAACCTGGCAAACTTTCCTTCGGAGAGGAAAGTTCCACAGTGTGTTCCATAGACTGAGCATCTTGCTCTCTTTTCTCTAGCTGGTGGCCATAATGAAAGCTCTCCGAAACAGACTGTGTGGATGCCACTGAAGGTCTGGGTATTGTAATCTGCATTGGAAAATTAGAGAAGGAAAAAGTAAGAAACTCAGGGATGTTATACCGACAACATTCTTTAAATAGCATTTTTGAGTGCATGTCTTCAAGATACATTATATAACAATTCCTATGAATCACAATGCTCAAATAATGGCTATCTTCGTAATTTACATCTAGATAATTAGGAAAAAAAACAAACCCACTATCATCCCAAGACAGAAGTGTGTAATCAGCTAAAAACAAACATAATCTCAGCGGAAAATGTTGCAGTTACCAAGCAACCCTCCTGGAAATGAGATTTTTTGTATGTAGGCTTTTTATTTATTTTACATTAGTTTGAGTACTCTTTGAATAAGTTGTATATAAACGTAAAATCTTGAACAAGTACACAACAATATTTTTAGACAAGTACAGAACACAAAGAACACATGAGATCCAGATTCAGGAATGGAGTTACATTTCCAATTTAGGCAGAATTTAGATACACTGGTAACAAAACAACTAGTAAAAAACTTTATTTACCTAATTAAATATATCCATACCCACAATACTGAAATTTTTGTCCAGAAAACCTTTTCTGAATACCCACATTTTAGCTATTACCTTCCCTATAGAAGCTTATGCCTCATTTTAACTAAGCAACCTGGTTAGGACATCTAAGGTTGTCAAGAGATTCACAAACTAAATATTCACACATCTAAATTCCCTAATGAGTCTAATCCAATAGACACACTTTAAGCATTGCTAAAACCTATATATAGTATTGAGTTAGAGTCCCTTTGAAAAACAGTCAGTTGTGATGAGTGCTGCCTCTGGTACATAGCTTAACTGTTAGAGCCTATGTCCATGAAGTGACAAACCTGCACTCATGTCTCTCCCTGCTTGAGAAACATAAGCCCACTTCCCCCAGTTCCCATCAAGTATGGATAAAACCAGAATGGAGCTGCTTCTCACCTTCCCCATTGAAGTCAGGCCACTGCACAGACAGAAAACCAAGAGTCATGAGGTCAGAGGGTGAGAAAGCATACACATAAGTGAGAGGAGTTTTACCTTTATGGCCAAGGGAGGAACGCACTCTCATGTGGAGTCCTAGGTTCTGGTTTATATATCTTGGATTGAGTCATTTGGTATAAACAGTAAAAAAACCCAAGGGGCGCTTCTTATATCTTTCTCTACATGGAGAGAGAGTTCAGCTCCTTTTCCCTTGTATTCTTTAGCCTCATGAATCTGACACATTTTGAGTTTGCAATACTGAATAGAAAGTGGAAGACTGGAGTCTTGAGCATGGACATAAAGACTTTCTTGATGTACTGATGGTAGAAGAGAACAACCAGTGGTAGCCTATTTCCAGTGTTGCCAGGATTCTGCTACGTTACAAGACAGATTTCACTTGACCTTGTTGCAGAAATTATACATGCTGCTGAGCTTAATGGGCGGTTGCAAGAGCTAGTACGTTGGTACTACTGGGTGGTAGAAACAAAGCTCATCTGTCAGGACTTGTAACAATTTACACTGTAAACTTAAACTTTAGAAATACAGAACAACTCTACAAAGTAAGAAATGGGAACTGCCAGTGAAGGAGATATACCCAGATTTCTCATGAGAGCATAATAGCTTCATTGAAATCCTTGTGGATTTCTTTTTTTTTT
>VXAK01010763.1:0-13407 GCA_013399435.1 Arenaria interpres
AGTATGGATACTAGCTGGCTTTGTGAAGCCACGGGAGGATTGTGAGGCCCCTGGAAAACTGAATGCTCTACATAAATGCCTTATAAACCCCTTGAAAGCACCTGGCACAACTGCACAGGAACGAAGTCTATATATTAGATACCAGCAACATCTATAGAACAGTCCAGATTCCCTGTACTGAGGGAGCAGGTTGTACTTCACCCAAATGTATTTCTGCTATATCAGTCCCAGGTGCACAAGGATTTTTGGAGAAAATTTACCCTATTGAGAAAAGACTTTTCACTTTCAAGTTTATGTCTGTCTGTAAGACTTAATGATGCTGCTATTTTATTGTGATCTAACCAAGCCTTTCCATAGTTCCATAAACTTTGTTTTAGACAGCAGTGGTTATTGTGTGTTCCTACTGTGTCCATCACAAACTGTGAGCAAGGCTGGCAAGCTTAATTTGGAAGTATGAAAGCCCTGTCTCCTGTGGTATGGAGTATTGCCTGACTAGCAATAACGCATTTCGTCAACATCAGTAATTTATTTCTTCCTATTCATATACAGATTGACACACTCATTAATCTTGGTCAGCAAATCATTCAACCGTTTCTGGTTTTATACAAAAGATCACCTTAATCTTATGTTTCTCCTATTCTTACTGAATATCTTCTGTTGATTGTATAAAATAGAACATCATGCTAGGCCAGTTTTGACCCTTGGAATTGCAATACATGAATTATTTCAGCTAATATGGTATATAGTCATTGAAAAATGTGAAGCAAGGATCTGTTTGTTTAATATGAAAAAATATCAATTACTTGATTAGATATGTGACAGAAATGAATCTTGGATTTTCCATTTTATTTGTATATACCACAGAGATTCATGCAGCTCTTTATCACTCCATGTGTCCCTAAAATATGTTTATGCTTGTGAATATATTTATGTGTGTGTGTGTGTATGATTTATATGATATCCAGCTTTACCCACCAATTTATGTTTCCAGGCTGTGTGAAAGAAGTATGCTTTCTTAGCTTTTATGTATCACGGAAACTAACATGAAGTATCATTTTCTTTTGTGAGAAAAGCCATGTAGAATTAATTGAATCATGGAAGCATAGTGCATATTAGTTGTGGGAAAGTTTATTGCCGGCCCTTGAATGCTATTTTTGATTGTTCACTGCTTTCCACTAGAGAAAATTATGATAGACATCCAAACTCATATTAATCCAAGAATCTTCTCAAGTTTATAATGATAGAGAAACACTCATTGATGTAAACAAAGGCTGAGTATAAACCAGGTGATGACAAGCCTAAGGAAAAAGTAACAGATTATTGTTGAAACTGAGCACTATGTGCTCTAGTGGAGCATACACAAATTAATTCACTGGCATCAGTGGATGTCACCTTTATTAACCCTCCCCTCTCCAACTCATCTACCATACTGACACAGGAGACAAGTTCAGGAGGAAATAGTAAAGGTGTTGTTCTGTAAGAGAAACAAACACAGTGGAGGAGACATTAAAAATCTTCCCTGAACTATAAAAAGGGGAATTATATTGGGGATATCTGAAGATTTTTGTCCATCATGTAAAGCAATGCAAAATAAAACTGTGTAGTAATAACAAATTCCTTGAATTTGGATTCTAATGGAAAAATGCTACAAAAGATATGCAGCTGCAATAGCTGAAATACATTTAAAATTCACAGCTTTTGTATTCTATATGTATGTACGGGGGGAAAAAGGGTAATACTAATAAAAACAGAACAAAATGCTAAAAAGCACAAATAAATTCTTATCTAAGAACATTCTTATAGGAAGGATTCAGATAGAATATAGTAAATATATATGTAAAGGGAAAAAGGGAGAAATCTCCTTCCTCTTTGTGCCTCAAGGATTTAATACCATATTTTTTTTTTCCAGAGCTCTCAAATACAATTCTGATAAGCTTTTCCTACAATAAATACTTTAGAACAATATAGACATTTGGGTTGACCAAATATATAATGGTGCTCTATCTCAAATGTTATGCAAAATCTATATACTACATATATAAAGATTTAAAACCATTTTAGATTAATTATCAAAAGTCAAGTTAAATGGGAATTGTTGGCCAGAGGAAATTTGTTCTTAGCCCTGTATGTTTTAATAGCTTTATAAATAGCTGGGAGAATAATGGAAAATCATAGATAATAAAGTTTTCTTACAAATTACAATTGTTCCAATGGCATAAAGCAACAGAAATTCAGCAAAAATTTTGCTATACAAAAATTAGTTTGTAATAATTATATAATTATATTGTGAGAACCGGGATACCAGGAAGTAATGATGCTGAAATTACTAAAGATGAATAATCACTTGAAGTTAATCTTCCAGTGATGTGTTGTTTCTGAGATAAGTCTGTCTTAGATACCTAAGCAGGGGAGGAGCAGTTCTTACATCTATGAGTAAGAGAGGATGGTTTCTCACACAAACACTGTATTAAGTTTTAAAAGTTATATTTTAAATTTCATAAGCTGAAAACAGCAAAGAAGATGTAAAAACTGAAGAAATTAAATTAATATCTTAATAAAAGAATGAATCTCAATGAAATCTATTAAAGAGAAAGTTAAGTGGTTATTCATATGCTTGTGGTCACAAACATATGAATGTGAAGGTGATTTCCAATTACAGGGGCCTGTTTGATCTGGAAGACAAGTACAACTAAAGGATGAAGCTGTTTAAGCACTGAAAGAAAGTGTATGTCTAATTGCAAGGGCAATTAAGCTTTGAAATGGCCTAACAGAAGAAAGGACTAACAATTATCTGGAAATATTTTGACCAGCAGTTGGTCTTTTTTTGAAGGGGGAACTCCATCACAACAAAAATGTATGGGATCCTCATGGAGAAAATCTATGTCCTGTGTAAGAAAGACCTCAGTCTTGCAAACCTAACTCAGCCTCATGGGTCTATCATCTAAACAAATAGCTTTAATTTGGCTAGTACATGTATCTTTAAGTCACTAGGTTTTCAAGTCCAATGTGTTTAGTTTATAGACCTAACATTCCCACTCCGGGACGTTTCTGTTATTGTGCTACTTCTATTTCCCCTAGTAAAGCTCTGCAAAACCAGCTGTAAATTCAGTTAGGCTGATTCTGCAGCAGGACCACAAGTGCATAAAGAGATATGTATGGGAGTTCATCTAAAAGGTCTGAATGGCCACTCCTCCCAGTGCCAACTCTGTCTGTAAGTGACTGTGTCTGTCTTACTTGCTTCAGTGTATTGTGTTCTGTTGAAAGATTGTGACTTGACAGCAGGGAGGAATTTGCTTGCTTTGACCTTTCCTGTCTCTTGAAATCTGGGTTCAGTGGAAGCCTTTACAGTGAGAAGAGAGAATTTCCTCTCTGATGGCAACTGAGCATGCCATTTGGGCCGGCAGAGAAGGACTGATGTGGCAAACATGGGAGCCTGCAGTTCAGGAAGCCTAAAAGTCCTCAAAGAGAAGTGGGAAGAGAGGATTCACAGTTTACAAAATGCCATTTCTTAGAAGGGCCTGTGAAGAGCTTCTTGCTGCTGAGGGAGAGGCTGAATGTCACTATACTAATATGAAGACTGAAGTGTCACAGTGTCACAGTGATGAACTGGTAGAAGGTGTGAAACAAGACGTGTTAGTCTGTTTTGTTTTGTCCGCTACAGGTGAGTTTTCCCTTTTAAAAACTATTCTTGCTCTAATTTTTTTGTTCATGCTTTGCACTTTTTTTTTACTATCCTTGCTTAAGAAAAAGATTGCAGATCTATCTCAAACATCAGGTTGAGATGTGATCCTGGGATTGCTGGCTGTCACAAGTAACAAGGACAACAATGGCTTGCTAATCAACTTTGTTATTCAGGAAATAGCATATCTTTTCTGAGGGGCAAAACCAATCAATCAGTATTTAGAGAACCAAAGGTAGCATGTTTTATGTCTACATCTGGGGAAGCAATTTCTTGAGCTTTTGCTGCTTCAGGTAAACTTTGAACTGAAAACAAGAATTTGCCTTCCAGGTAGATGTCAACATGGAGGAGAAGTCATCACCACCTCCAGAAGTCTTCAAAAAGCAGTGGGGGTCAGTTATGTTTTCATCTGTCTTTTATACAGGAATAGTTAGAAAGAAAAAGAGTTGTCTTTTTGTCAGTCAATATATTTTTTTCCAGTTGCACTTTCAGTGTGATGTTTTATTCAGGGATAATGATGTAATGTTTAATGGCTGCATATAGTAAAGGTCCCTTCCTGGGATATATGTGACACTTATTTTTCCCATCTGGAATACTGATATGTACAGTATGAAAATGTGTCATTTACTCAGCTATCCACTTAAAAACTAAACAGCTTTGCAATTTTTGATGTGGATAATGTACAATAAAGAGTATAGCTGTAAGTGCAAGGCCCCACTGCAGCTTATTAGCAGAGCTGCTTCCTAAGAAGGCTAGAAAGGATTTGGAGAGAAAGACCACTGGCAAGTGAAGCCTTGCTGTTGAATGAGCAGACACTCTAATGAATCCAGAAAGGCTATGCTTAGCACAGCCTCTGATGTAGCTCACATTGATTGAATTGTAAATTAAGCTGCTGTAAAACTACAATGCATGCATGCAATGGTGCATTATGTAGGATTTTTTAATGTGACCTGAAAATAATAACAGAAAAAAACACCCAAAACATTTTTATTATCAATCACAGTGAATTAATTTAACATAAAACAGAATAGCTTGCTGGAATATTAAATTGCTATAGTTTCTTTCTAAAGATCTTCTAAAAATTTTTAAAAATCAACATTGGAATGAGATGTATTGAGATGGTTTATAGATATTTGAACTACAGCAGTTTTGAAAATCATAAGGTGATTTATAAAAGGTCTCCAATGAGTCACTTGCAGATATGCAAATATATGTAGGTTTCTAACTCTCACCAATTTTAAAATAGAGATCTAAAATTGGAAGAAGATGGGTCTGCTCCTGATTTTGCCCAGGTGAGTTTAGCAGCTGTGGGCAGCAACAATGGAAGAAACAGACCCAGTCTATTAATACATGGCTCTGTGTCAGTGGCACAATTTGGGGTTTTTCAATAATGAGATGCTCTACAGGGCACCAGGCTTGTCACCATTGGATGGGATTCACCTTTCTTAAACAGGGAAGAGGGTCTTCACTCAGAAGCTGGTGGGTCTAATCGACAGAGCTTTAAACTAGGTATGAAGGAGAAGGGTGATAATATCAGACTTGCCCATGACAAGCTGTGGTATGACATGCCAAAGTTAGAGGGACGGGGTGCCAGCAAGGGCCCTCAGCCTGTTGCTTTAAGATGTGCTGGGTACACTGCAGCACACTTGAAGTCCTATGGAAATGAGCCAAGGAGTCGTGATGTAATAGGAGCCAACACTGGTGGAATACCTCAAACAAATTAAGGTGGGCTCCTCTAAGAAGGTGACATACCTGACAGAGCAGCTGAAGTGTGATCCCTCTCAACTTCTGAAAGGCGTTTGACAGGGTCCCCTACAACATCCTTCTCTTTAAACGGCAGAGATATGGATTTGATAGACAGACTGTTTGGTGGATAAGGAATTGGTTGGATGGTTGCATTCAGAGAGTAGTGGTCAATGGCTCAATATCCAGATGGAGATTGGTGACAAGTAGTGTCCCTCAGAGGTCTGTATTGGGACCAGTACTGTTTATTATCTTCATCAATGACAGAGGGATCGAGTGCACTTTCAGCAAGTTTACATATGACACCAAGCTGAGTGGTGCAGTTGACATACCTGAGGGACAAGATGTCATCCAGAGGGATCTGGACAAGTTTGAGAAGTGGGCCCATGTGAATCTCATAAGGTGCAACAAGGCCAAGGGCAAGGTGCTGCATCTGAGTTGGGGCAACCCCATGTATCAATACAGGCTGGGGAATGAAGGGATTAAGAGCAGCTGTGCCAAGAAAGACTTGAGGGTACTGGTGGGTGAAAAGCTGGGCATGAACCGGCAATTTGCACTTGCAATCCAGAAGGCTGACCATATCCTGGGCTGCATCAGAACAAGAGTGGCCAGCAGGTCAAGAGAGGTGATTCTGCCCTTCTACTCTGCTCTTGTGAGACCCCACCTGGAGTACTGTGTTCAGCTCTGGAGTCCTCAGCACAGNGTGTTCAGCTCTGGAGTCCTCAGCACAGAAAAGATGTAGACCCATTGGAGCGGGTCCAGAGGAGGGCCCCAAAATTGATCAGAGGGCTGGAGCACCTCTCTTATGAAGACAGGCTGAGAGAGTTGAGGTTGTTCAGCCCAGAGAAGAGAAGTCTCAGGGGACCTTTTAGCAACATTTCAGTACTTAAAGGGAGCTTATAAGAAAGATGGGGTCAGACTTTCTGGCAGGGCAATACAACAAAGGGTTATACTTTTAAACTAAAAGAGAGGCATCTACTAGAGGCATCATCCAGAGAGGTGGTAGATGCCCCATCCCTGGAAACATTGAAGGTCAGGCTAGATGGAGTTCTGAGCAACATGATTATTTGAAGATGTTCCTGCTCATTGCAAGGGAGTTGGACTATATGACTTTTAAAAGTCCCTTCCAATCCAAACTATACTGGTTCTGTGATTCTAGGATTCTAGGAGGCTATGATTCTAAGATAAAAGCTTCCTGTTTTGCAGAGATGCTTGTAGAGTTACGATCTGGACACTGATCCTCACTTACTTTTGTTTGACCATATCTTGCGATGATGTTAGTCCTGGAGATACTTTTTTTTCTATTTATGAATGTTTCTTCAACATTATATAAGACATTATTACACTAAAGAGAATAAGAAAATTTAATCATGTGTAACCTTTCTATGCCGGGCACTATAAAATGTTATTAAGTTGCAATCAAATTAGAATTGGCAACAAACAAAGGAGAATATGAAAGAGACAAGTGCAAAGTTAATGTCTTTTAGATGTACCTGCATAATATGTTATTTTGGAAATTCAACTAAAGTAAAACATACTTTTAAAAAAAATTCAAATCAGGACTTGCATTCACTAACTGATTTCCTGAATAAACATTCAACCATATCGTTTGCCTCATATAGGAATACATCAAATTGTATTGAGTCCAAACTGAGATAGTCCCAGTTCCTTTGGTGTTTATATTAAAAGCCATCTGTCAGCTAACTATTACTGGAAGGACCACTCTAGTAAGCATACAACAGGCAACAGTGGTTTTTATATGGGCAATATACATTGCAGTGTTACTACCTTTTGGTCTGAATTTTCAACTCAGACACAGTGTTCAAATTTCAACAGATGTCACTTGAATCGTGTTTCATACCTGCAGTGTGGTACTGAATAGGACGTAATGCAAATCAACATTGGCTATCTTAATGCCTATCCTGTCTAATATGAGTTTTTTTGATTTCAAAGTCAAGACATAAAAATGGATATTTAAAAAGAAAGTTTGCAGTTCTTGTATTCTAGTAGATCAATACAGAAAATTAAATGAACGACTCCAGTTTCACCTCTGTGACACCCAACTCCCACCACCACTCCCCCACAAATTCCTATACTGGAACCCATTTTTCTGCCCTCTCATCACTCTCTTATCTGTCTTTCCAACCTCCATGAACCCCTTTCTATCCTTTCACAGTGTCCTGTGAGTTGGGAGTCTCAGAGACAATGACCCAACTCTTCTATCTTTTAACCAGACAAAAAGGATCACAGTGCTTTCTTCAGAACTGGAGATCATGCAGCAGAACAAGTGCAGGAACTGCAATTCCCACCCCCATCCTCTAAGATAATATGTCAGCATATGTCAAGTGATATGCAGTACCCACATTGTGTGAACTCAGCGCCATTACTTTGGATTATTTGACGTATTATGAGCTACTTTGAGGAAAGAGCCCACAGGAGCCTCAAAGAGTATGTGGACGCAAATGATCACCTGGAATTCATTCTTGGTAGTGTCTGATGAGTTTTTGCGGCATCATTTTCACCTCCTGAGGTGTAAAAAGCATGCTTGTAAATCTTGTAGTGAAGCAATGAAAAATGTTCAGCTTTAGGTAGCAATGAAAATGGGAACATCTAAATCTCACACTCTAAATGCAGTACGTACACCATTGGGGTACAAATGTAAAGAGAAATTCATGGTTTTCAGAGATGTTTTGATCTTAACACAACATTGAATGAGTTCAGTTTTTGGGGTAATTCTTATGTTTACTTAGCTTTTTGAAATATGTACAGTAGAAGATGATACAAAAGTCTAAAATTGAAAGTCAGCTATGTTCCTCAGCTATTCAGCATTTAAAAAAAGATACAAACATGACATATAGATATAGGTACGTAAGTGATATCAAAGAAATTAAAGCTATTATATTATGAAATGAAATAAGAGTCTAATCTTTGGATTCTTGCAGAGAAGGGTCTTTGAGGAAAGACCTGGACCATTGGTATCAGTTGCACTCATGTTTCTTTTACCACAGAATGTGACAGGGTTAGTGAAACCATTGAAACTTCATATGACGTATTTTAGAAGCTGTGGAGTTAGAAGGGGCTACTAAGTAGCTAAAGATCAATAGCCAACATTTTTAGTTGAATATTCTGTATTAAAGTTCTGAGTCTTTAAGGTCAGATGAGATCCTAACAGTCATTTAGTCTGGACCCATGTATTGAATAACTTCTATGTCAAGTTTAGCTGTAGTTCAAAAAAGGTTTCTAGTCTTGATAGATTCTCGACTATTTTAAAAGTCTTTTAAAAGAATGATGCAGGTTTTCTTGAAAACTCACTGAGACCAAATTATGTCCCATGCAGTTTGTTCAAGTGTGAATTTGATATAAAGTGCCTGTAAAAGCCACTGCTTTTCTTCTTGTCTTATGAATGTCATTATCTCTTGCTGAAAGCTTTTGCCCTCCAAGAAGGGCAAAAAGGACAGATTCTTAGCATTATACTACTCAATTGGCTTCTTATGCATAGCGTGTGTTCACAGCAAGAGAAGGAGTAGATATGAGAAATTATGAGATTCTAGTTTGGCTCCAGTTGCCATTATTTCTGCCTTATGCAGAAAGCTGGGAAGACTCCTTCTCTCACTCATTTAATCATTCCTTGTGAAATACTGTTACTGATGAAAAACTTCCCTTCAAAATTCCAACTAGAAATATGATGCTATTGTTTAATAGCATCCATGTGAAAGTGTGCCCTAAAATCAGATGTTTGAAGTTGACAGTCCTGGTGTAGCAAAAGAAAACTCCTGGAAACCACTGAGAGCAAACACAAAACCAAAATGTTTTACTTTTCTTGTTCCTTCTAAGTTGTTGCTATTATCCAATTTCATACACATAGCTGTCAGATTATCTATCAGATGTCAGTTATAAACTTCACACAGACATCTCTGAGCTTGCAATGATTTTTGAAAAGTATGTAAACCCCGTGAGCTGCTGTAAGAATTGTACTAAGCATCCTCTTTTCCCAGGAGCTATTTTTCAAAACACTTCCCTGAGGAAATACTTTATACATGATCTGGGTGTCCTGGAATAGCTTGTTTAAAGCAGTTGATTTGATGTGGATGGCACTTTTATGGTGATGGTCAGCAATATGTAATAAGAAACTTTAGAACTGTAGCATTTACACCACTGTAGACTAAGAAAACCATTTGCTGCATTTGAACAAGAAAAGTATAATTTGGCTATAATCTTATTCTGACTGGGTTATCTCAAATGGCTCACTGTCTAAATTAGAAAAATAAACCTAAATTAGAATAATATTCCCTTTAATTGTTTTAATACAATATAATTTGTAGAGCTTTTGCTCGTGTCTGTTTTTGTCTGAGGTGCAATCTCACCACTGGCTTATGCCTATCAGAAGTTCCTAGTAATTCACTTGAGTCTGTTCCAGCCATTGTGTGGCCACTGGCTGGAGAACATTGTGTCATTGATCTGACTGAGAATTGTGCAGAATACATTATTTCAGTCTGATCAGGAAACTGATCTAACTGCCGCCTGGGCACATTCTTGCTAGATCTGAGACAGGGAAGGGAGGCAATGAGAAGAAGAGTGGATAAGAGCCGTTCTTTTTTGGTATAAATGCAATTTCAAATCAACCTCCACTGACTGTTAACTCTACCTGCAGTTCCTCCATTCAATTAGCTGTAATATTTTACTATATGTATATACATAAGTATAATGTACATATCTGTGTACATATACATATATACACATATGTGTACATATACGTATAATATTGTAGTCTATTGACACAGTATTTTTGGTTTATAAACAAAATTTTCCAAAAAATTATAATGAGCTATAGTAGGGGGATTCAGTGCCTTTTCTTTTCTTTGGAAAACCAAAATGAGTTCTTATGCGTGTCATTAGATTATTCTGAATCTAAAGTATTCTGAATTTTTATCAGAAATGAAATGTTACAGAACTTCTGAACCAAAGTATTTTCCTGAAAGATGAGCTGTCTGTTTAACTTCACAGAAGCTAAATAATTTGGGCATTGTAGTCCAAACCCTTCACAATTCCTTTCTGAATGAACTCCTCTACTGGAGTTGTGCCAAGACTGAAATAAACCTCTTAAGGCAATGAATGATTTTTCACTGGCAGGCAAAGATTATTGTGCATCATAGAACACATATTTCTGGATCAGAAAATGAAAATAGTGACTTTAAGTTCAAGAAGGGGAAAAAAGCTGTTTGTAAAAAAGGCTGATACAAAAATCTCTTGCATTTATCTGTAACTCAATCAAATTTATCTAGAGCTTTTAATTTTGTAAATGTTGATATTTTCATTTTTTCTCCATATTCATGATAAAACCAAGTACGAAGTATTGTAATAGATTGGGAGATAGAAGGTTTAGATTCATCTTTCAGCTAGCACTATTCTTAATATTCTGAATTGCTTTTCTACGTCTTTTAATCTCAGTTGAAAGCTTTGTCAACACCACTTTATCTTTCTTGCAGTTTCATCATTTTGAAACTATGCTTCTTTATTTAGTCTTTTCATTTTTATTTCCACAACTGAGTAGTACCAGTACTTCACCATTTTTCCATTTGGTGAAGGTCACTTCTTCAACTAATGTAAATTGGCTTTGGTCCGCTGGTACAGAACCTTAGGAGCTGCCCCAAATAGCTAGAAAATAAATACTGTGTGTGTACAGAACTGCAAAAACAGCTGAATGAAGGCATGCAATTTTCTTCACAAAATAACATCAGTGTTTAAACTGTGGCCTTTCAATATTGCTTAATTCCGTAAAAGATCTTGAATATACAATTCTCAGATATAGGCTGTCCTAGCTAAAATACAGATTACAGAATTTTCACTGAAAATACAATAAATCAAACAGAAATAGAATTGAAAAATATCTCTTCTTCTTATCACCTTATGTCCAATGGGACTTTTCCAAGTAGAATACTAACAGTGAAAAGCGAAGACATGACTTTGAATTTTAAGCTATGTACTGCTGTGTAAGATTCTACTTCTTTGGCTATTAAAAAGCTGTTGATGTTATTTCTATTACTTTCCTATACAAGTGAAGGATGTTCTGTTTATTTCATGTAGAAACCACAATCTGTTAGCTTTTGTAAAAGTGAGGTAGGCAAATCAAGAATAGCCACTAATAAGAAGAGCTACAGTCTGCAATAAAGCAAAATACAATAATGTATCTTATTAATTTTTTTCTTTTTTTTATTTCCCCATCTCTTTTACCCTCCTGCTCTTTTTGTTATTGTATTACTCATACAATTTTTGTCTCCATAACAGTTTACCTTATCTGAATTTGACCCATAAAGGAAAATTTGAGAGTTATTTTCTTTGTTGGAAAAATAAGCTTTACAAACGCTAGTAAAAAAGCATTGGTAATTCTGGTAGTCTGATATATATAGAAGTAGATTTTTTAAACTAAGTAACTTTTCTGATGCTGTTGTATAAAGAAAGACACAATTTTTTTTATTGGGTGACTTTGTAGTGAGCTGGGTAATGCGCTTTTGGATATTCAGTTTATAAGAAGCATTGGTCAGCTGGTTAAAAACATAACACTTCTTTTTGAGTGCTTCAGTTCAGTTACAGCTTCATGTTGCGTAATATGGCAGGTAAGAGAAAAAGACTTTTTAGGTTTCGTATGTTTATTCCTTGTAGCAAAGATGACTGACTGTGTGTACTAACAGGGGAAAGATAGCTATCATGTTACCCATCTGGGTTCTGTTGTTTCATGGAGCAAAATTTTTTTTTCTTTTGTAAGAAGCAACTGTGGCTGTGTTTTGTTTGTTGCGTTTTTTTGTCTTCATAGAGAAAAATGATCCTACCACTTTGACTAACAAGGAATGGCACAGTGGCAAATGTCAGCTATCCTGGACGCACTTTTTGGGGAATTTACTCTAGTAACGTCATAACCATCGTTTGGTGTGGTATGGTGATGGATTTCTTTCTCAGCCTTACAAAAATAACTCTTTTTTCAATATAAATACGTTTGAATGCTTTTGTCCTCCCCTCATATTGTGCAATATTTTTGCAATTAATTGCAAAAAAAATACACTGCTCAGCACTTCAATCTCTACCTTTAGCTTTAGACTACATACACAAAAGAAACAACAGAAAAATCTCGCATCTCATTTTGTTTTATTTTTTTATTTAGTTTTGACAATATTTTGTAGAATGTAAGATGTGGATTACCGAGCAAAAATAAATGCAGAAAAATGGACTCAATATCATCCCTTTTTAACTTTTCCTCCTACCTGGAAGAACTTGTTTCTGACAATACTTTAATTTCAAGATCGCTGAATAAGAAAAAAGGGTTTTGGCAACATAGTAACTACATCTGGGATTTGGCTTACGAATGTTATACTCTGCCACAGCTTCTTTCACAAAAAGTTCTTGGAACATGATAAAAATCCAGTCTTTTCAGGTTTTTAGTTTCTAAGCTAACAATGTTGAGTTGTACTGGTACTCATGAACTTTAAGGCAGAAGTGTAATGAAAACAAATATGTTGTCATATAATTGCTTTAGGCATTCTTTTTAGACTAATAGAACGAGACAGATTTGTTCCTAGTTATGTGCAGCAAAGAGAAAGTGAAATTCTGTGTTGATATTGTTCTTGTTTTGTATGAATTGTGTCTCAATACCCAAAACAACATTCTGAACTTTTAAAACAATGAAAACATTTTTTCTTCACTGAAAGAGTTGTCAAGCACTGGAACAAGCTGCCCAGGGAAGTGGTTGAGTCACCATCCGTGGAGGTATTTAAAAGATGGGTAGATGTGGTGTTAGGGACATGGTTTAGTTGTGGACTTGGCAGTGCTAGGTTAACGGTTGAACACAACGATCTTAAAAGTCTTTTACAACCTGAACTATTATATGATTTTATGATTAACACTCACATACATAAAATATGCCTTTTAACCACAATGAGATTGTTTGGATACAAAGAATCATCATAGAAACATAGAATCATTTGGATTGGAAA
>VXAK01010764.1:6990-21457 GCA_013399435.1 Arenaria interpres
AATTAACTAAACACTAAATAGCATTTTGTCTAAAACACTATTTAACAAGTGGATTAATTTTTCAGGGGTGAGTTACGGAAAAGGACAATAAATAGCATACTCTACCTGTGCTACAAAGTCTATTGTCCTCGCTTTGATGTAAATACCTTCCAGAGGGACAGGATTTCCCAATCTGTCCTGAAGACCAGCTTTTACAGAATTTGAAAGATTTGCATTTGGTAATTCATAGCCTAAACAAAGAGTTTAGAAAAGATTAAAAAGATATTTTTTGAAATATACATTCTGAAACTAATCCTATATCAATGGCCCATGTTTATTTATGCAACTCACAACACACAAGTAACAGTTTCTGTTATGAATACTGGAGTTGAATTGCTGAGCTGTAGGCTGCCTCTGTGAGCAATCATGAGTTCATGATAGTTCCTGATGGTCTTACAAGGTCTTTGTTTAGAGCCTTGCATTTGAATTATTTAAAGACCATCTGATGATTTACGCAAAAGTGCTTCCTGTGCTTCTCTGGAAACAAACTGTCTCAGGAGGACTTGCAACTGCCGGTGGTAATTATGCCTATAGGAAATGTGTTCAAAACAGATGCTACACAGATGCCACACCATAATCACTAATTTGGTTACATCCACAAAAAACCTACAAATCATATTTTATTATGTTATCTTCATACATGTGCTCTAAAAAGGGGTCTGATAGGCATTTAGGAAACTCTGGAAGCAACTCAATATACAAACAGAAAACATTTCTTACTCTCATGCTGTAAATGACATTGCGACTCTGGCTCATGGTTATCTTGATCCAGTTCCATCCCAACTTCAGGATGAAATTCTTTTATTTGATCTTCAGCAAGGCAAAACTTAACGACATATGTAATTTTAACCTGACGGGTCTCATACACAACAAATTCATCATCCTGGTAAAAACAAAGAAAAGTATTTTACAACAAAAACAAAGCTGTAGATAATATCTAAAACAATGCAAATTGATTAAGAGGTGTCCCTAATTGATATATCATTTCTTGAAATACGGTAAGAATCTGTCAGTCTTATTTTCACTCCCCTGATCTCTCTGTATCACTACCACTTGCATCTCTTCTCTTCTTAATTTGTATTCTCCACATTCCTTATATCTCCTCTGATATAAGGAATGATAAAGCACAATTATTCCTCAAAATAACTAAGAACAGAAAAAGCAAAAAAACCTGGTGGATACGTAGAGAGCAACTGTTATCTGTTGGTGTGCCACTACCGCTCTCATGCCTGCCTTAGAGTACCAACCTATAAGGACAGGGATTTTGTTCACCTGGATTTGGATTCATTTACAAAACAACGAACCTTCCATGGTAGTGATTTGTTATCCATACAAAGTAGAATATCGCTCCCAAATAACAATTTAAATATCACAGAACAGATATTTATACAATGATTCAGTTATAATGAAATGTAGTATTTACATCTTTTAAGTAGTGTTTTCTTGCAAGAATTCTTTACAAACAGCACTTTCGAGGCTTAGAATTTTTAAACACACTTTACAGGCTGCAAGACAGACAAAAGTAATTTTATGCATTACTGTTTAATGATTTAGTGTCTGGACTGAAATGCAGGTTACATTCATTTTATTATCTATCAGTGGTACAATAAATCCAAAATTTGGTGCCTTTTCAAGTGCCCAGTACTGCAGGATCAGTACCTCAAAGTCTGAAGAGATGTCTCCTGTTTTACGGACTCCATGCACACTGTCAAAACCTGATGGTGCATTATTTAATGAATAATCTCGCTCATACAGATCTAAGCAGGATCCAAGTGCCACGTTACAAACTGCCAGGAGCCGGGTCCCATCCATTTCACTGGGTGAAGAATACTTAATACTGGCACTATATGTAAAGAAGGATCAGACACATTTTACTGTAATTTATATAAATGTAAAGATCATAGGAATTTAAGGATACACAAGCACTTCTGAATGGATGGACAGGAATAACCTTTATCATTAAATTACCTTAAAAGTATTAAGAATCATATCTACTTAATTTTAAAAGTAAAAAGAATACACAAAGGATAAAGAGATAGGGTCGTTATTCAGACCTAACAGAATCACTGAAGTAAATGCCACTGCCCAGATTCCCAATGTCAGTTCTCTCCAGGCCGTGATCTTCAACAACCACTTTCGGCAATAGCAGCCCTCTAGAGGAAAAGAAGGTCACACAATGAATGAAGTACAAAATACTTTTGCATGTAGCATGTGGGCTAGTACACACTGTGCAGTCACGAAGCACAGAGGATTAAAACAAAATACACTTTAGAGAAACCATCCATAGACACTCAAGGAAAATAAAGTCTATTCATAAAAAAAATAAATCTCAAAGTCATATTAATCACCAAGACACTGATTACATGAGCAATAAAGATTGTTAGCTTTTCTTCATTAAGCAGAAACCCAATGCATTTTCCAGATTCATTGCCAAACATTCAAAATAATTTTTTGGTTATTAGATGAGTAGTTCTACATTTCTAGCAACTGTGTTGTATTCAATTGCTGTTCAATTTAATTCAAAACTGTATGAATTTTTGTATCTAAGAAAAAAAAAATATGAGTTTTAAAGGCAGAATGCTGGGGAATGGATAATTGGAAACATTTCCAATGTTTGATCTGCAAACCTATTAAGTGTAAAAATACCATCTTTAGACTGTTTGAGACATTTCATTTATTACCAAATAATGCCTACAGAAAAGATTTTATATATAAAGAATGTAATAGGACAAAATGTTTAAATAAGTTCAACAGTTTTGTAATCTAAAATTAAAATCTGCAGTATAAGCAAAACGGAATGCTAATATGACTTTTGAGGTATTTGAATTCTGATGGCCTTATGTATCAGATATGTTTTTTGAAATATCCTTAAATTTTCAGTGGCTGGTATTCAATGCATACATACTATGATGAGGATTTAAATATGTCAGGCTACTAGAGGTTATAGTACTTTAGCATTATTACCATGCCTGAGTGAATCCATGGTATTCGGTCATAGAACTAGATATTCTGTTAATCCAGGAAATTATCATAATCTAAAAATATGCCAACTAAAGCAGTCATGGGGTAATATTGCATAGAAGTGGAAAGACATCGTCAATACAATTCTTTCCTAAAACAGAATACATTTTCCACACAGCCATTACTCTCCATTTTGTCATCTTTCACATGGATTTAAACCACACTCCTCCTCCTCATATCCAAATTGCTACATCTCAAGTCTAATCTAGCTGAAAAGTAATTAAATTTATCACTACAAAATGGTGATTTTCCTTCCAGACGTCTGCAGAAGTATATGGATGTTCATAGTTAATAAAAATTAGGTTAAACATAATGCAAAAGAGCTTAATAAAAAAAAAAAAAGTCAAAATACATTTAAGAATATAGTTAAGCCTGATTCAATGTCACAAAAAAGGATTCGATGTCACAAAATCTTACCTGGAAAGAATTCCCATGAAGTTGCGCACAGATGATGCATGGAGTAAAGATCGAATGTTTCCAAGACCGCTCAGAAATTCTGCTGTTTCAGTTACTCTGCCAACCCTATACACTTGTAAAATTCTCACTGAACAGTTACTGCAAGAAATTTGAAATTATCTTTGAGATCTCATGACGTAGAAAGTGCATTTAAGATCAATACACCGTTAAAAGAGAAAGCCTTATTCTAAATCTCAAAGTAACATTCAACTTTTTGTTACCAATTTGAGTGGCAATTATTAAAGAAAAAAATAGCTTAAGAGAACAATCACCAGTCATGTTAAAAACTTAATTACTAAGTTCAAGACCTATGTAGACTTTTAGGGACAAACTGAAAATGTGTTTTCATGCTGGAAGTTATATGAAATTACCTTATTTGACATTTTGGGATCTAAATTCAAAGATGTGACATAGAAAACCCCAGATAACTCTATACAGCTCTGAGTCTATAAGTATATAAATTATTGTCAGGAAACCTATCTTGTACTAAAAACTCTTACTGAGCATACTCAGGGACTTCACTGTCTTGGCTGAACTACAAATATCTTAGCATTGCAGTTCTGGCTACCTGGAGGTAGTAACTCTCAATTAAGAAATACACTTGAGAGGAGGTAAACTTGGGTTGCAATCCCACCTCCAGCAAGATTTATGAATTTTATGTACAATAGTTACAGGACAGAGCTGTCACCAAGATTCTTGTTCTTCCCTAGTTGTGTTTACACAAACAAAAAGATTCAGCTTCGCTCTTTACTACTTCTTACTCTTATCCTTTCCAGCTGAATGCTCTACTGAGCTATTGTGTAAAGATCTAAGTGGAGAACAGTGCACCTACCACCCTCCCTCTGCAGACTGCTGCCCACTACACACGCCCAGAACATGCTCAAATGACCAACTCAGGACTAAGTACTGTGTTGCTTAATGGTATAAAGACAGTGATACCATATGAAATACCGAGAAGGTAATTTTAGGATTCTAGGATTCCTAACTGTCACACAGTGAGGAACCTCTGGATTTACAAAGTAACTGAGAAGAGGACTTAAAGGATCACAATTTCAGATTGATACCTAAAGTAGGTAGTACCTGCAAAGTAAAAGCATAAACCTCTGTTTAGAAATCAAACCTTCATGCTTTCAAGATTCAATGAGCTTCAGTCAAGTTTTGAGTTCCTAAATACTAAGATAATATTGTCAAATAGGACCTAGCTGCTTTTGTAAATCTGAACACTTTACTCAAGTCCGAGTGACAGTTTGTCACCTTGAGGAAGCATGGTTTCATTTGTTGAGGATTAGAGATATATTATGTCCTAATTTACAAAGCTGCTATATGAACTTACATGAAGTGGGTTTTTGTTTTGTTTTGTTTGGTGTTTTTTGTTTCTTTTTAATAACCATATGTGAACTCTGATCCTTCAGCATTCTTCTACTGCAGTTGAAGTTTTTTCTAAATTGTTTTTAGATTAAAAACTAAGATTGCAAATGCAGAGACTGAAAGGGAATAAATATGCTCCAATTCTTGCAATGTCATTACGCTTATCTATTGTGTAAGAGTAGTGTCAAAGTTTTGCTGCAAAATCCTGTCCCTATAATTAGTTTATGAATTAGTATACAGACTCTAACATAGATAACTGCTAGCTACAAAGAGCTGTCCCCTCAGTTCAGGTAACAGCAAATTCCCCAAAACTTAATTGTTTCTGTCACAAAGCATTAAAAGGTGGAACTGAGTCACATAAACTATTGTTCTATTAATTTTAAATGACTCAAAAATTCAGACAAAATGTCAAGTAAAAGTCAGCTACTGAACTTTCCTGAAGTCAAACAGAAGTTTGCATGTTCTAAGCACCGTGCTCCTTCCATACTTGAGCAATATATATTTGCAATATATCTAATATATACTTGAGCAATATATATTTGCAACCTGTAGTTGCTAGGTAGGCTTAGACCTTAGCTGCTTAAGAGCATATTTACCCAGTAAAAACAAACTTGGAGTGAATATATCTATATCTATTTATCTATATATCTCATTGAAGCCCACTTAGTTCTTCCCTGTATTAATGATCTAACCATTATCACATTTCTGGAATCATCTTCTCTTTAATTTCTTTGTATTTACCTATTGTTACATTTTATTAACCACAGAGACAGGGTGCCCAGTTAGAAGCCAATGTCAAAAACATTAAATAGAATTACAGGCAGATCTGCACAATAAATTCCCAGAAATACGTCTCCCTCACACAACTGAAAGTTAACTAGAAAGGGATGGCAAGTTCTGTATATCATCAAAAGGTGACCAGGTATTCTCTCCTGCCCCTACCAAGTTCATTCACACAGAAAAAAAATATTTCTTTTACTCGGCAGAACTTGGAGAAGAGGAGGCTGAGAGGAGATCTTATTGTTCTCCACAACTACCTGAAAGGAGGTTGTAGAGAGGTGGGGGTTGGTCTCTTCTCCCAAGTCACAGGTGACAGGACTAGAGGAAATGGCCTCAAGTTACGCCAGGGGAGGTTCAGGCTGGATATTAGGAAGAATTTTTTCACCGAAAGGGTTATCAGACATTGGAATGGGCTGCCCAGGGAGGTGGTTGAGGCACCATCCCTGGAGGTGTTCAAAAGACGGGTTGATGTGGTGCTGGGAGATATGGTTTAGTGATGGTGTTGCTTTTTGTTTGTTGTGTGGGTGCTTATTTTTGTCAAAATTAGGTTGATGGTTGGACAAGATATCTTTAAGGTCCCTTCCAACCTAGAAGATTCTGTGATTCTGTGAAGTCTAGACTCCATATATCTTATTTTAATAGCTCGTATAAATAGACAGCTCTTCACAACCAAAAAACAGAAAAAAAAACCCCACCAACATTGACAATATTATCATTTTCAGGTTTTTTTATGTTTACCTCCATTTTGTTCTTTGTAAGTTATGGCAAATATGCCAGCTCTGCAATCCAATTAGCACAATCAACATTGCACAGTAACAGTACCTGATCATTCAGTTCTCTTTAGAGGTATTTTGTGCACTATACCTTGAATTTTACTGGAATCATTGCATAGCTATTAAAAACTCACCTGTAATTGTTTTTTAACACTAGTTGTTCAACATCGCGAAATTCAGAACTCCTCGAGTCAACAGCTTCAATCTTGCACCTCAGAGCCTGGTATTTGGCCAAAGATGATGGGTTTGGGCATGAGATATTCGTTTCACGTATATTAAGCATGTCTCTGATTAGCTAGAAAATACAGATGGAAATTTGTGAATACTTGCTACGTTTTAATTAAGGAAACTTGCACGCCAGACTGAATTATATAAAGTTACAGCATGTAACAATGAAATGGAATACTCAAAAGAACATTTCCATTTGTTAGACACAGTCTGGAACAAGAGCAAACAGTTGTCGAATCCCATGAAAGCAATTCTGAAGAACAAGGTATATGAAAAATAGTGATAAACTGCTTCTGTACAACTCCAAACCAAGCTTTGGGTGGAGCTTGCTCATAACAGCTCCACAAACCAGTATTTGTGCTTGGTTACCATTTTGATTTTGCTCATTAGGCAATTCTTGTTAGAATCTGTCTTTTTGGGTTTTTGGCCACTATCCAGGTAGGGCTGTAGCAAAAGGTGCACATGTAATTTTCTCTTATCAGGAGAAAGAAGGACATCTAACTTTGAAAAGATTGTAATGCTACACTTCACTAAGCCATGGGAAAGCTTTATGAGGCATAATAATTTTTTATATCAAAAATCTTAAAAGGTTTTAATTATCAAAAGATTTTCAAGGTTAAAGGCGCTATTAACATTTGTTCTTTTAAAACAGTAAGGAGCCTCCTTCCCTTTACCTCTCTCCCTTTTTATTTTGTAACTTACAGAAAACTGGCTTCTGGATATTCTTTGCCAAAAAAGGTATCTCTGGCAGAATCCATGGAATTTACATTATAATTGCAACACAAGGAGGAAATCTGAGTTTGCTCTGTAGCTAAAAGAGTGATGAAGACATCAGATCTCTGACTGCCTCTTGCCTCTCCAGAAAGCCTGGCTGCTTGGGCTCAGGGCCAGCTTTGACAGTGCAGCTGTGGAGCCTTGAAAGAGAGCTGTGAGAACACTCAGCAGATTCCTGACCCTCCTTTGCTTAAGAGATGCCTTTGAGCTTTGGCTCTTGCCCTTGGTCTCTCAGCTGAGCTATGTTCCTTTTGAGCCTCCCTGCTCCTGACCCACATCCCGTGGACTCGAGTTCCCGGTATGACCCCAGGCACCAATATAGGGTAGGGGTGGATCTTCTGGGACGTACTACAGAGGAAAAAGATCTCGGAGTCCTGCTGGATGGCAGGATCTCCATGAGCCAGCAATGTGCCCTTGTTGGCAAGAGGGCCAATGGAATCCAGGGCTGCCTAAGGAGAAGTGTGGCCAGCAGGTCAAGGGAGGTCATTCTCCCCCTCTACTCTGCACTGGTGAGGCCACAACTGGAACACTGTGTCCAGTTCTGGGATCCCCAGTTCAAGAGGGACAGGGAACTACTGGAGAGAGTCCAACGCAGGGCAACAAAGATGATTAAGGGATTAGAGAACCCTCCTTACGAGGAAAGGCTCAAAGAGCTGGGGCTGTTTAGCCTGGAGAAGAGAAGACTGAGGGGAGACCTCATCTATGTTTACAAGTTCCTAAAGGGTGGGTTGAAGGATGATGGAGCCAGACTCTTTTCAGTGGTTTCCAGCGACAGGCCGAGGGGCAATGGGCATAAGCTAGAACATAGGAAATTCCACTCAAAAATGAGGAAGAACTTCTTTACGGTGAGGGTGACAGAGCCCTGGAACAGGCTGCCCAGGCAGGTTGTGGAGTCCCCTTCTCTGGAGATTTTCAAGACCCACCTGGAGGCAGTCCTGAGTATTGTGCTCTGGGCAATCCTGCTTAGCAGGAGAGTTGGACTAGATGATCTCTAGAGGTTCCTTCCAACTCTGTCGAATCCGTGAATCTGTGACCTTGGATCTGCCAGACAAGCCATAATAAAGAGGCAATCCGGACTGACCCTGGCTACTACCACCAGCAGTCACTGTCACCTGCTCTGCTCTTCCTGTTAGGATACCGTGGGACTGGAGCTGCTGGTGTAACTGTCCCAATCTTGCTCATTTTCACCCCAAGCCCTGTCCGCCCACCCTTGCTGCTGGGTGCCAGGGCTGGATCTGCACATACACCGAGCACACCTCACTGGCAATGCCCCTGCAGCCTGAGAATTTCTCAGCCGGTTCCTGCAAAGATGAGACAACGTACGGACTTGCAGCAGAATATCGGAACTCCCGATTCACTGAACTTCCAGCCAGCCTAAAAATGAAGGAGCTGACTAAGTAATGCAGGAGCTGCGGGGGGAGCTATGGGAGAGACAGATCCTTGGAGATTCCCCTGGGCAGGTCAGCTACGCATAGACCGACCGAAAGATGTTCTCTGTTTAGATGTGCTGACTCATTTCTTGCACTAACAATCCAGGCAGCCCATGGAAGTCCCCCAGGCAGTCCATGCTGCAAAAGTAGAAGCAGACCAAGCTGTTCACAGACTGCTAATTTTAAATAGTCTCTAGAAACTGTTCGTGCATATACAGGAAAGGGTACACAGAACGGTCTTTGCATACAGTTAAAATAGCTTAGATGTATTTTGCATATAGTTTAAGATAATAAATATAAAATTAGTATGTATACGCAGGAGTAGTGGCTAGTGTAAGCTGTTTGATAACAGTTCTGTGATTCTCATTTGATCCAGCTGAAGATGCCACCAGAACAATGACTGCAACAGAAACTCCCTTTACCATCTGAACGGCAACTGGTCTTTTGTTCAAAACAGTGAATTGCCCCCATAAGCATTACTCTACTTATTAAGATTTCAATAAATTATTTTTTTTAAAACTGAAAGCCTGTAACTAGCTGTGGAAAGCATCCTGTCAATTTATCTAGTGAGCATATTCAAAACCAGTGTAGCACAGTGCAGATCAGGACTCACAAGCAATCTGGAAAAGTTACCTGACACAGGTCCTGTTTCTTAGATAACAGCTTTTTGGAAACTTTATAGTCTATTTCAGTTTTGTGACGTATAACTCGATAGAATTCCATCATCATCTCTTGTAGTGCCACCTCGCCAGCTCCTTCATCCAGTGCATTCTTTACTTGGAGTAAAATACCTTCTGCTTTGCTCACCTTTAAAGGAAGAGATTATTAATCTGAAAGCTATGTCAAAATTGCAGAAAGAGCTCAAAGCAATAAATACTGAAGCTGAATCACTAAATTCCACACTGAAATAAAACTTTTGCTGTTAGTGCAATATCCATGAAATAATTTCTTGCAGTTAGGATATAAAAACAGTACTTAAAAATTGGATATTATTCTGCCCTTGTACTGGGCTACTTGCAAAGCACCTCAAGTAGAGACAGTAAAATAACCTCCCTGAAAGAAAATGGAATATGAATCAGATTGAATGATAACATCCCTTAACATCTTGTCGATTCATATCGTCAGCTTTAATGCATTGATGAAATAACAGAAAGTAGAGGATAATAAATTTCTTACTAAACGTCTGTGTGCCCTAGTTCAACCTAAAATACATAAAGCAGAGCAGAAGTCCTATTTATAAAGTGCAGTTTACAGATAAAATAAAAGTAATGATTAATTTTAGACAGTTTGCCCAGACAGGACATAGATTTATCTGTATATTCCTTCTCAATTGGAAATTTTTCACAACATACTGTATATTATTTCGCCTTTTCAAGGCAGGAGGAGGAAAAAGGCAAAAAGCTTTTTAATTTACATTAACCACAGGCAACATCTAGTAAAATGTTGACATTAGAGGCTGCATAGCAATATCTTACTGCAGTTCAATATTGATCCAAGACTGGTCTCTGTCTCACATATGCCTTTGGGAGAAAAATGGAGCGTTAATATAACTGAACAGCAATCCACTTAATTACTGTGTTTCAAAAATCCAGAGTTGTTGAAGCGCAGGAGTATCAAAAGTGTAATTACCAATCCCTATCTGAAACACAACATACATGTTTTCTGGGAAAAAAAAATACATTCTAAGAGCATTTACATATTCATCCCCACAGAGTAACAAGAATTAACTTACATCATTTAGACTTATGTTGTTTACTGATTCAAGTAGTAAACTATCCAGGTGGCCAATAGCTTCTGCCCAGATCAGTTCCACAAAATCACTAACTTCCTGACATATAGCACTTGAATGGATGGCTTCTTCTAGATGTAACTGTAGTAAAATAAACACAATTCAGTGAAAAGACAAAGATGCAAGTCATGGCAGTGAAGTTCTTACACAGATAATTAAACTTTCCTATTCCCATAAACAACAGAGTGCACAATGCTCACTTATGCTTGGTATAATTTCTTTAGTCCCATCAAACTGAGGGGAAGGTTTGCTTTTATAAACTCTTTCAAGTGGCATGGAAGGCCAGATGGCCATGACCTGTCTTGTAAACTGAGACATAAAGTCCTGGAGAAGACGGAAGTTATTTGTTTGGTATCTTTATCAGCACATTGTACTAGCAGGTACATGGACATAATAGTCTGCAGATCCCAGCCATTTCCTTTTTTGCACAGCTGGTAAAAGAACAGATGGTTCAAAATGGCCAGTGTTTTATCTCAAACAGATGACACTAGATGTCTAGTTCAGAAAGCTCTGCTGGGAAAGACATTATTCCTGTGAAAATAAAAAATTGAACAGCAAATCTTCAGGAGAAGAGAGAAGCCATGCAAATTAGTGCAATTCATACATCAAAAAGAGTTGTGAAAACAGATTTTCTCATGTTCTTCTGAGGAACATTTTTAAAGCATTTACTTGAGCATTTTTTCACTGTTCTACAACACCAGAAGCTGCCATTAAACTTGATGCCATTAAACAATTCTCACACAAGTTTGGACATTCTACAGTACTTGCTTACACGGAATCAACCACACAGCTTCTGAGATCACTAGAGGACATACGTGGGCTTTTCAATATTGCTGGATATAATCTATGTCTCTATTAGCACATCACTTTTTAGGTACCACATTAGTTGATAATGCATTTACTGAGCGAAAAGAAAACTCTATAATGAGTATGACTACAATTGCTTTTAATGTATTTAAGGACTGGGAATATTCACTCAATATTCCAATAATTTTAAAATGTCTACATATAAGCAGTTTCCCTTAACCTAAAGCTGTATCACTGTAATCTAGACAATTTTTACCCCATTCAGAAAATTGGAAACTAAAGCAAATCATTAAGGACAGAAAAGTGTAAACATGCAAGTTGTACAAGCCTGTTGCAATTTTGTAGAAGCTAAATATTCTGCTTCTGGTGGAAATGTTTCTCTGAGCAGGAAATCCTGTCTCTTCAAGTCTGCAATAAAAGTCTCATACTTTTCTCTTATTTCTTCAGGCGTATTAGTTACGAATTGTTTATTATTCTGTAAATTGAAAGAGTAAAGTTAGTCAAAGAAACCATATAGAGATGTAAAGAATCAATTTTACCACACACTGTTCTAACAGCTGACAATCCACATTTAAGTTCTGGGTTGTGATTTAATAGGCTTCAGGCAAGGCAAAACTTTCATGAGGCTTCATGGGACACCGAGAACAAGCACAGGGCTCCATGTACAAACCATCCCACAGGGACAAGATAGGTTCATCTAAACATGTGCTGGAATAACTTGTTTTATCAAACGAACCATTCAAAATTCATCCCTGATGCAGTTCCTTTGACTGGAATCTAGTCTTGTTACAATGACACAGACTGTACTTGCTGTACCAGAGCACATCCATACATTTAGGCTGGCCTCAGGACAAGCTTCTGTCTCTCAATAACATGTCCAGAATATTACTTGCTATAGCATTTCAGCATGTGGAGTCCTTATAAGTTTAGATATTGCCAGGAAAATCTAAGTGAGTACGAGGCAGGTGCACCCAGGACCATGCTGTGCTGCTGTCAAGTCCCAAAACAGTTCTTTTGAGCAACATGTAAGCAAACACACAGACTAGAGGAGCCAACTATAAATCACACTTTTTATGATAACTCTTAACAGAATGACCTCCAATTGTCTATATCTAAGGATGAGCCTGCAAGTAAGAATGAAAAGCATCTGAAGGTCTCTAGAAGAGGTAGGTTCAACGTGCATAAAGAGACAAACAGGTAATGTCAATGAGCGGTTCATACCTTTGTTCCGTCTGATGTACTGAAGTTTGCATATAGTCGAAATGGGAACTCGCAAAGCTCTTGGGAACACTGTAATTCAACAACTACAAAATCTTTGCTTTCATTGGAGTTGACCTAAATGGAAAGAGAAATAAAGCTGCTGAATTCCCAATTTATCACTGGAGTATGTTTCATTCACATGATATTGCACCAAGTACTTCGCCCTGTCCTGTTTTTTTTCCACCTGATTTAGCACCACTATGGTTGGTGAAAAAAAGAAGCAGAATTATTCATTATTTGTATTACAGCAACAAGCTCCTCTTAGGGCTTCACTGTACTGACTGCTGTATATTTGCATGTTTTTTGTGTTTTGAAAGATTTTTTTAACTACAAAAAGTTCAAAATTTAAATCAGATTAACCACATAACAGCCATGATAAGATACATCTTCTCAGAAGCAAACATACTATTCTACTGCATTTCTTTGGCAAGAACGCTACAACAGTAATAGAAAAGTTTTATTTGGGTACAATTAGGCTGCAATGAAAGAAAGCACTGAAGCACTTTTTTATACTCCTTTTTGCGTTGCTGTACATGATAACAGAAGAGTTACTGTTGATGTATATAAAACTACAAACATTTTATTCTTCTACTGATCCTCCTACATTCTCCCACAATATCAGAAAGGCTTACTTTTTCAAGGACACTGTATTTTGCAACTTCAAAATCTTGGGGGAAAAAAGGAGTATCTTGATCATTTTCACTGTAAAATCTGGAATGGAATTGGAATAATTAAAAGCACATATGCCCAGTAAATACTGTACTGTAAAAGGCTGCAATGTCATACTAAAGTAAGAACTAATGTAAGAAGATAAATCTATTTTTCAGCAGTAAAATAACAACAACAAAAGTTTTGACAAATGAAATCCTACACCTACAAGCTGCTGTGCTACCAGGCCAGAATGTCTAGTGTAAACCTGAAGACTAGATTTCTATCTTCACTCTTTAGAAAAATGACGGAAGCAACACAATAAATGTATTTTCATTGCCTGGTTACTTGTTAATTTCTTAATAGCTTGGTCAGCTACCTGTGCTGTCTGAGGCTAATTCCTCCTTTATTCTTGTCTTTTACATCAGGATATATACATGTGGTCATATTCTTCGGCATCAGGACTTGTAGAAGTGTAACTTCTAGTATGTTCCCACAAAGTAACTAAATAACTACTGAACAGCAGTCTCTAAAATTAAAAGCTGTGTTTTGTTAACAGATTCAAGAGTGCTGGAGCTGGTTTTGTTGCTTTAACTCAATAATTAGAAACAGTTATAGCAATACTGCCTCCCTATCACTAAGAGCACTCTCAGTTATCTTGATTTTCTCCCAAGAATTTTCATGGAAGAAAGAGATGCTCAGCACTTCTAAAAACAGTGAATTGGACCAGATTGGAAAAACCCGTGTGAACCAAGAAAAGAAAAAAATTGTGATAATAAACAGAGCACCAATCAGAAAATGATAAAACATGAGCCATATTAATGCCTGCTAAGTTGGTAGAAGCTTTGCATATTGTGTCCACTGATTGTATGTGTCCACTGAGATGGAAAAAACATAAAATAAATTTCCAGTCACATCCGAAGGTGAAAAAAAAAAGAAAAAGAAGCTATTATAAATGCATACACACAGAATACAGAAAACGAAGAAAGAATTTTATCTTCCATTACATCATTAAGATAATGCAAGCCATCTCCAGAAGTCACTGAACCAGAGTGGGAAGTGGTTTTTGTTTGTTTGTTGGGTTTTTTTCAATT
>VXAK01010766.1:8114-96601 GCA_013399435.1 Arenaria interpres
AAGAAACAGAACCAACAGATGCTAAAATTAGGCACAGCTGTTTGCAGTGTTTTGTCCTCCCGATCGCAGAGTCTGACACTGTCTATGCTTATTCCTCCTCTTGTCCAGAGACTGAAAAGGTTTAAGATATCAAAGCTTTGAGTGGCTGTAAATTAACTCCTTCTGTCTAAGCTGAACCTTGACTTGCTGGGAGATGGTAGATTTCTTGTGATTTCCTTTATTTGCACCTATAATAATGGAAATTGCCGGGTCACCTCAAGACAGGCATCTTTCTGTACTTGGGAGACAACCCTGCTGGTTTTCCCTTGCTCGTAAGCTTCCCCACCAAGGGAAACATCTTCATCTCTGCTGTCCCTCAGCCTTTACATGTATAAACCTGGTTCTCAAGTGTAGCTTAGATATAACCTCTGCAGTCCATCTCAGTCTCTGCACGCCTAAAATTGTCCTGCCCCAACACCACATCCTGGATATCGTGGTCTGCTCTCACTTTGGGGAGGTGGAAGGTTTACGGAGTGGGTTTTTTTTTTTCCTTGGTTGGGATGCAAACTCTGCCTACGTGGCTTGGTTGTTGGGGTGGGCATCATCCCACGTGCCTGCTCTTCTCCCACTGGCTGGGGTGTGTTTGCTCCTGACAGTGGACGCGGGAGGTTTTCGAAGAGATGATGGCTGTCTCCATGGCCTGCCACCCCTTGGAAAACGTTCATTCCCCTTTACTTGGGTGGCAGCGTAGGGGCTCGGTGGCAAAGATCTGGAGATGTACGCTTCAGAAAGGGCGGAGGGGAAAACTTCATGGGAGAGCAGAAGTGCCTTTTGCTGTCAAGACCAGAACAGTGTAAATGTCTCCTCCTGACAGATCCGCGATGATAGCAGCAGCGCGGCTCTTGGGCTGGATGTGAGTCGGGGTCTTGCCTGGTGTTGTAAGTCTGAGGGATCCTTTTCTTTTTTTTCCTTCTTGTGTGAGTGTCTGTCTCCCGCGGCAGGAACAGTTTCTGAAGATTCCTCTTGTTCCGGTCATGCCTAAAATGATAATATTGGTTTAAGATAGACACTTGCGATAAACTAGGAAACACGGCGCCCTTTGAAATCTTCAAAGCTCTCTTCCATCAAATGGGCTGGCTAGAAAGGCAACCGCCAGGGCATTCGGGTTGCCTGACTTTGGATGTTAACCTCCTCCTAAGATTGTGTTTGCTTTTGAAGAGCTGAGACCTCTCACCTTCCTCTCCTCCTTCTCCAGGAGGTGCCAAGTGCATCAAGGTGCAGCTTCTTGTGTACTACCTGTGATCTTCCAAACCTGCCTTTTTTTTTTTACCCTTTTTGTGAAAAAAGTGAACGAGGAGGGGGAAGTGCTAACCGGGCAAAGCAGCTATTTCCTGGGATTGAGTAGGGATGGGGTGGTGAAGGAGAAGGGGGAAAGAGTGAAACATCTCTTCTCAAGAAAGAGAAAAGGACCATATGCTGTTGTCAACTGGCTGATGTCCCTTTACATGGACGTCTTTAATGGTTGTAGCAAACTTTTCATCCAGCATACTGATTTTTTTTTCTGCAACAGGGAGGTTTGTCTCCACGGTTTGGCTTTTTCCCAAGGATACGCAGAAATCCGTGTAGTGCTCTTAACCTCTGCAAGTTGCTGCTGACTTGAGCAGACCGGAGTTGCTGTCCCAGTGGAAGCATCTTGTTCAAAATCAGGAAGAAAAGTTGAACTTTTTGAAACTTGCGGAGCAGGAAACATCCAAGAACTATGGATTGGGAACTTTGAAGTGGACTAGCCAAAATAACACGTTTTGATATTGGCAGTTTTAACATTGAGTTCAGGAAGGGGTTTTTTTGTGGATAAAGGATGGTGAGTACCACTGTCTCTGCTGGATGAAGGGGTGCTGGGAAGCTGTTGTAGAAATTATTTGGCTATCGATTGACGATCATCCTTCTCTGGGATTTGGAAATGGGATGTAGCTCTTCTTGCCTTTGGCTTGGCCGATGAACTCTCCATGATGGCTCTCACAGTGTGCCAATTTGTCACAGTATATTTAATTCTAAAACAGTGTTAACCTGATCTATTTGTCTGTAAAGCATCTTGTGATAGGTTCAATACAATTACATTTTATTGTCTAACACACAATTTATTTGTCTTGGTCTGGTTGCATGCTTTTATTACCCGTTCTCCTGTACACCATGAGGACATCGTGTGCCAGCATGTGCCTTACTTGCTCTTCCCTGAAAGCACCCTTAAAATCAGCTCATAATTATTGGGAAATATGGAAAGATTATAAAGGTGCCGAAGATATTCATCTGGCCCTGGTGCATTGAGCAGGTAAAGAAAGGACCTAAGAGGCAATTGAAGAGATTGATGGGCAGTAATGGGTATTATAGTAATTTTTGTCCTATGTTTTTAATAAAGTGATTGACGAAAAACGCAGCTGGAGCCCCCGTGCGAAGACCAAGAGATGCAGTTAAATTACAGAGGCTTCTTAACTTAATGAGGCCATGTAATAAAAATGAGGCATAATGAGCAAAGTATAATAGTACTATTATGCTTAGGAGTGCTCTAGCAGAGGGCTGAGCAGGCAGTGCCTGCATGTGCTCGGGGGATGATCTCATGATCTCTCTGGGAGGAAGGGCTTTCCTGATTGGGATAAAGATGAGGAGGATGGGACACATTTGGGAGGCCTGGGGAAAAAATATTGGCTATCCAAGGGATGTGTTAACCTTCATCCGATGGGAATGAGCAAGTAGGTGGAGCACCAGCCGTGGTTGATCTCCCCCATGCTTTTGGTGTTTTTGTAAGGTTTTGGGCAAGTCTCTGCTCCGGGTTTTATTCACTTTATGTAATCTTGGGGAAGTCCTTCTTGCTGCACAGATGAAATCGCAAGGGGGTCAGATTTTGTGACAGAAAGGTAAAACAGTGGGATTTCTCTTAACAACCTGGAGGCAGGACATGCAGGGAATTGATGGGAAGACCATCGATAGATGGCCAGGGCTGCAGCAGGTTTGTGTGCCAGCACCTTGATTTGGGGGCTCAGTGCTGAGACTTGTACTAGCTGGATTGGGGCTTTTTTGAGGGTGGAGGTGGGAAGTGGATTAGCATCTGCAGAACAGTTATGTCTCTGCTGCTGTTAAATGTAGTTAAACTTGAGCGACTTCTAATCTAATAATGAAAGGAAGAGAAATAAGTGTCCTCAGTGATGCGTGCCCCTCACTGTAAGTACTAATTGAAAACAGATATTTACTTTAAAATGAAAATGTAATACGATAAATGGTGGGTTGAGGATTTCGCGCACGTAGGAGGGAAGAGTGGATGCACGCAGTCTCCCATCTGCTCTGCCCAAGCTTCGTGTCCAACTAGGAGCAGGATCTCCCACGCTGTGGGGTCAGTCAGCTGGAGAAAGGGCCTGAAGCTCGTGTAGGGCAGACCTCAGGGCCTTACTTTGCTAAAATTGGGTGTGTTGCAGTTCTCTTTGTCTGACCTTGGTCTGCAGAGGACCTTCCAAGCTGGGCTTCTGTTTCTCTTCCTTGCAAACCTTTCCCAGCCCAAGCTCTGGGAGAGGGAGAGGTTAAGCCTTTTAAGACTGGGGAAGCATCGTGTCCTTTGTCACTAGCATGGTGGGGCTGGCCAGTGGGTGGTGACCCTCTTCCTCACGGTCTCTGCTGCTTGAGTCCCACCTTGCTGCCTTGAGCTGGCTGTCTTACCCCATAGCCCTGGCTTGGTAGTTGAAGTGGCCAGTGCTGGAGAGATGCTGGCCAATGCTCACTTCTGGGGGCTGCTGGAGGAGCGTTGAGGACATCTCTGGTCCCCTCAGGCCAATCTGAAGGGGACCCTTGGCTGTGAGTGGTGAGGCTCTAGCATGCCTCGCCTCTTGTCCTTGGTTTGTCCACCCTTCTCCTGTCCCCTGCAACCTGTCTCAGACAAGGCATCGCTCCAGCAGATGAAGCCAGAGTTGTGGTGCTTTTTAAAGGAGTTTGTAGACGAAGCTCAGTGCTGCATGACCGGTGGCCATTAAAGGATGCTCCCCGACAAAAGCTCCCCCCCCAGCACTGTAATCTTCGGAGGGAAGCAGCCTGGCCCTAATCCCTTTGTGCAGAGTTCCCGCTTGTTTCTTCATATGGGTGCATTTGTATAATTTGCATTTTGCACTCTGATCGTATGCATAGAATTCAAATTGAAATGGGGGCTTGAATAGATTTGCATGCTAATGAGGCACTGGCTTTATTTATTTGGAGCCCTCTCAAGCAGGCAGCAGTCTGCTGGAAAGCAACTCGTGTGGCTCTCCTGGTGACAGAGCTCTCTGGCAGCACAAGGACCCTTGATTTTTCCCAAGACCCGCTCGCCCCCTGTGCACACGTGTTTGAAGCTGATGGTCTCTGCTCCAGAAGCTCTCGGCTCAGTCCTTCTGAACCCCGGTGGGGGCAACTGTCTGTGGAGATCCAAGCGACAGTTTCATCCCACTTCAACTAACCAGAGATGCCTCTTTAATGTTATACTGGTGCTAACTGGGTCTGGACTTCCCACACAATGAAGGGGAAACACTACTGTGTTAGAGGTGGTTGTAGCCAGCATGAGTCACTTGATGAATGCAGTGGTCTATGGGCAGAACAGTCAGAGTGTGCCTCCATTCTCTCCTTGACTTTGCAGTGTGCTCAGGGTGGGTGTGGGTACCTGCTGCCTGTGTTCTTCATCAGACCATGACCCTTCCCTTCATCACCGAGCTGCTACTTCTGGTGTCTTTCAGCAGATGACCTTGGAATGTTGCATATGGGCTTTGGCTGCGTTGCCCATCAATCCTGCTCCGCTGCGGTGCTGCTGAGGCCAGGTTCCTTCAGCGCTGCTGTGGTCCACCCATGCTGTTTTCCCTCCACGGGAGCCTTTCAGCCTCTTTCAAAGTCAGCAATAGTGAAGAAAGTTTGGAAATATTGAGAAACTGTCAGAGAAGGGAAAGCCAAGGGCTTGGGGAAAAACAGTTCCCAAAACTCCACGCCATTACTGGGAAGGGAAAAAAGGCACCGAAGCCCAGGTGCTTCATTGAATTGCAGCGCTGTGTCCCTTTGTGTTCTCCTTCCCTCTCCCATATCTACAGCAGATACACCCAGTGTATAGCTTATGGTTAGTCTTTCCATGCCAGCTCTCCCTCCCCAGATGAGTTCTGCTGCAGCTGAGTTCATTGCTGGCACGTTGAAAAATGGCCAAGGGAGGGCTTCTGAAATGGCAGCAGGAATTGGGTCACATCGCACTGCCCCGGGAGAGCGAGTTTCTCTCAGAGCAGTCTGGCTTCCAGTTATTATTTTACAGGGGATGTTAGAGGTTGATAAGGGAGCTGTTCTGACTGCCAGTGGGGCTTATTTGGGGCTTATTATATGCTCCAGTTTATATTTTAATATAGTCAAAGGTGACTTACAACTTTAATATTAATTTTAAAACTGATTGCTCGAGTATTTTTTATCTACGTGAAACCAGATTAATCTCAGCCTTCCTTGATCCTGCTGGTAGCTTTTCTTTCCCTGGCTGGAGACTCATGTGGTCTGTGTTGCACCAACAAAAGACAAGAGGGAAGATGTTTGCATGGCGATAAATAATTGTCACGGGGTCTGCTTTTCTTCCAGAGAAATCTCTGCTCTACGAGCTTGACAATGGCATCAGTGGGAGCTCTTGCTTTTGTACGAGGTTCTCTGCCTCGGCTTGTGGAGCAGGGCTTTGCCGAACAATGTCCGGCTTTGTGCTTCCCATAGAAACCTCATTTTTTGTCGTTGTGCTTCTCCCCGGTTTTGCAGGCTCTCCGTAATACATCTCCTTCCGCACGGCTTTCTGCCGCTGGCATTGCAATTTCTCGCACGCTTGCTGTGCTGCTTGAAAGACGTTTTGTGCCCGAGATGACAATATTTCATGGGGTCAGAAGGTGACCCTGTGGCAGGGGCTGTGGGGTGGGCCGTGGGGAGCTGGAGTGGAATCGTTGTCCTGCTTCTGGCCCCTTGAGCATCCTTGGGTGGTTGTGCTTGGCTTGGAGGATCCAGCTCTTGGAGATGCTTCTCCCTCTGGGTGCCTTTACTTGGGGTGTTTCAATCTGCCTTTAATGCCAAGTTTTTGCTCGATACTTTGGGTAAATGTTATGCCTTTTAAGTTGACCAAAGTTTGGCACCCAAATGTGAGTTGTTTTTGGCAAAATTCAGCATTAGTGGTGGGCTGCTGGGTTGCTTTTGGAAATGGAGGCTGGTGCTCTCTGACCCTTTCCCAGGTAACAATCCCAAATGTTGTGGTTTAAGTGAATCCCCTTGACTTTGCCCCAGGACACTCGGTGGCTGGTTGCGTTGCCGTAGGTGCTTTGGGTCCAGGAGCCACCTTGCTGGTGCTGCCAGGCTGTGGAGCATCGGTGGGTGATTGGTCTTTGGAATCAGAAGAAAAGGATCAGAGTCATGGCTTTGGAGACCTATGGTCATGAGTGTTGCGCATTGGTCAGCCTGCATACCAGTGGCACTTGTTAAATTTACCCCAAATAATGAGTTTGCAACGTGCTGTACTGGGAGTATTCTCTGTATCTCAGTGAATGACTGCTAGAATCAAAGGCTCTGCAACCAATCTTTAGCTTTTTCCTGGTTTCCGTGTGGGATGGCGTTTCACTGATGGTCCATGTTCTCCAAAACACCTCCCAAATGCTGCCCGTGCCTCTTCTCATCCCAGCCTTATGCATAAGTGCTTTTCAGAGCTTGTTATTCCATGCACAATGCATAAATATGCTGGATTGATGGGCTGAGGGCTGGGAATTGAGAAAGCTGTGTGAATCTGACAGTGGCGGATGAGGGGAACTGGGGCACAGGAGTCTGCAGCAGAGATCTGGGCTAGTTGTATCCTGGGGAGAAAAATAGGGAGGTTGCTTGATAGAGTTACCCCATGTCTGTCTCTTCCCCCATGGTATTTCAGCCTGGGGTGGGAAGCCATCAGGTATTTTGTTGGTTCAAAAGCCCAACAGAAACAGTCTTAAGACAGTGAGGAGACCAAAGAGCCATTAAAGGCAAGACTTGACATTGTGCAAGCGAACGCCAAACAGCAGCCACATAAATCCCATTTGTTTTACATTTCAGAGCTTAATGAGACAGAAATCGCATGGCAATTGTCATATGTGAAGGCAGAGATTGCTAGTTTGCATTTAACTAAAGCAACCGCCGTATGCGGCACCGGCGTCTGGATCTAAGCTGCAATACCCACTCGCTGCTGTGATGGGGAATGTACCTTGTGTAGCTGTTGGTTGCCCTGAAACTCAACGCTAATGGGGTGTGTGTGTGTATAACCCCCTGGCAGCCACGCCAGGTTGTTTTGTAGTCTTGGGAGTCACCAGCCTTGCACCTTCTCCAAAGTAGTCAAGCGTCACGTTCTTCATGTAAAGAAATGGGGAATGCAGTAATGAAGCCCAGGAAGCAAATTTTTTGCATGGTTTCACTGGGATACAGGTATTAAAAAACCTGTGGGGTGTCCTCTGGAGTGATAAGTAGGAAGTCATAAGAAGCATCGCCCTGGGACAGCTGAATACTATGGGTCTAGAAGTAGGCTGAAACCCTCATCTCTGAGCCATCCTGCCCCAACGCGCATTTCAAACTATTTCCAAAGCTCTTTGTGCCACCGACTTCTCTAAATATTGCTCTTGGTGGTTTGCACTTTGGGTAGAGGGGGAGATTACGAGGGTACCTTATGAGACTGCGGCAATACTTATCAGCCACAGCTTCGCACCCCGGTCAGGAGGTAACATCATGCCAGCTTTTGCTAAAGCAGTGGTTATTTTTAGTAGGAGCAGTGGTTCTGCCTTAGACACCTGCTTGTGGAAGCCCTGGCTTGAAAAATGTTATGCTAAAATTGCCAAGGCAGCACCTTTAGCACAGACATTTGTCTTGCCCGCCAAGGGGTGGAAACGCTCCTGGAAATGATCTCAAACCTGAGTAAACCATCCAGCTTTCCTCCATTTTTTTTTTCAGTATAAACCTATACCTATTTAAGATTAGTTCGATAATAGAAAGATATAATGTCAAAATGCATTATCTTGGGTAACTTGCTTCATCTCTGCTAATTTGTGCCTTACCTTTCCAGATAATGTTCATAAATTGCTAAAGCAGTACTTAATATTAACATAAGCTTTTGACAACTGTTACAGAATGGGCTGTGTATGGAGCTCTGAAATTGATATTATTTTTCTTTTCTCTTGCCTGTTTGAACTGAAAAACTGAAGAAATGCTATATTGGGTTAACTGAAAACAAGACTGAAAATATTTGTTTCAGGTCAAATAAAACATTTCGTCTGATATGATATGTTCTTTGTTCAGACTTTAAAAAGTCTTTTTTAAAGTAAATTAACTTCAGAGATGTCTTGGGGGGAAAAAGAAGTCTAAATGTTTCATGTAGAGGGGAAAACGTCTAAATAAAACACTTTCACTTTTGACACCCACTCTCCCCCCTCTTTCAGTCCGAACAGTTGAATGGGTTTGATGGGATTTCATGAATAGCATCGGTTGACCCACATCTGTATGTTGGAAGTATTATGTTGAAGATGCAGGGGGAAGAGCTAATGAGTCATTTTTCTAATGGGTATCTCGGTAGGTGAGAGAGGTACTGAAATTATATATTTGAAGGAATAATGGGACCCTAGTTAGATGACTAAATCTTATTCTTAATCATCCTGGGGGCGATGAAGAGGGGAAATTGTGAGTTGGATCATCCTGATTAGATAAGTTGTGGGTGAATGGTGTTTTGCAGCTTGCCTCGAGCTGTTGAGGGGGAAGAGGGGCAACCAACCCCAAGGTGACAGTCCCTGCTGCATGCGTCACAACAAACCCAGCTGGGTCATCCCTGGCATTGACCCTGAGACTTGCATGGTCTTTTCTCATCAGGAGAGGTCTCCTTGACAGGGCGGTTCAGTGACACGCTGGGTCACCGAATCCTACCTCTGCTGTTGATCGTGTTCCATCACCAATTCCCTCAAAACATTATTAAGTGCCTCCTAGGCCTAGAGGTGCTCTAGCATTTGGCTTCCTGATGAATCCTTCCTATCCCAGACTTTCTCAATGCGATGAGAAGCTTCCCAGGCCCTTTGTTGCTACTCTAAAGCACTTGGAGAACATCCCCCTGAGCTCTGCTGCCTGTTGCTGTCGTGTTTTGAAAGCTGAGTGAGCAAAGGCTTGGAAAATAGATTCCAGTAGGACCTCTGTACTGGTCCAGGTCTTCTCCTGCACAAGTGATGTTTCTCTGGGCACGTGTGTTTGGATGCATCTCTTCCAAGTTTGCTCTTGGGGCGCTGGGAAGGGTGCTATCTGTTTTAACGGAGTAATTGAGCAATCGCATTGTCCTGGACATAGCAACTAATGATTTTTTCTGTACGATAATGCGTCTTCATTACTCTGGGGAAATCATTTGATCCTGTGAAGACAGGCCTCTCGCTCCTTTCATTGTGCGGGTTAAGGAGGAAGAGACTAATGACTTAATTAAAAGGTTGGAGAGAAAAATCTGTCTTAACCCTTTCCTTTTTTCTTTATTTTTTAATTTTATTTAAAGAGTACTGCAGATAAGAAGATTACATATGAAGGCACGCTACAGCCCAGCCTTGTCTAGTGGAACTACTTGGTACCACCGCATCAAACGAGGGACACAAATGTCAGGTCTTCAATCCGTCACCCGTGTCTCCCGTAAGCCATCTGCCCACTAGAGTAGGCTGGCGTAGGCACGGGCTGCGTTTCTCTGTGGCAAGCGCTGAGATTTATTCTGTGTGAAAGGGGAACGTTATTTAAATCTGCACATTTTGCAGGATGTGAAAGCAGCTCCGCGTAATATACAGCCTCCCTCTCCGCTGGGACCGCTCTATTAACATCTTTCATTTGTGTAGTTGGATGCTTTGCAGTTCCTTTTAGTGGTGATAATCCAGCAAAGACCTCTGTGTTGTTCACACTGCAATATTTATGGAGCCAGCCTTCCTTTTAATTTCCGTGCCGAGTTTGGCCATATGCAGAGATATAATACAAGCAGCGGCTTTAGTCACACAATAGTTCAGGCTTTTCCCTTGGTGGGATGCAGGGCTTTGCAGTGACTCATTTGGAGCCGACTGGGTATCCTTTTGGAAAAAGAATAGAAAGGTTTGAGCGTGTCTGACAGTGATTGTGCTCTCCCAGGCTGCCTCCAAAGACAAATAGTGGTGGAAAGCCCCTTTTTTTGGGAATAGGTGAATGACTTTAAGTAGAGTCAACAGAACCAGGGGGTCAACCGTTGGGATTTCTAGGATGGAGGGGACCCACTTGGCTGTATCCTTCCATCCAAGCCTTTGAACAAAGGGGTGTCAGCACAAGGCATCTCTGTGTGAGTGAGAAAAGCCATACTGCAAACGGGCAGTGCTCTACCTCCTTCACAAGCCAAACTTTTCTGGGTGATGATGAGGGGAAAGGAGCTCTTCTCAGGTGGCTCATGCTTATATGAGTGTTTCTATTCCGGGACGTGGATGCCAATAGTTTTCTTACACATGAGGTTGGATGGAGCCTATGGCTTGGTTGAGGCAGCTCATGGAGGTCCCATGGAGCTGACTTTATACCTGCTGGATTTCACATGCCTGCCTTCATGACCTGCTGCACGTGGAGTCTTTCCCTTTGCCTGCGGTGCCTCCCTCCACTCTGTGCTCTCCCAAACTGGAGAGGAGAGCACTTCTTCCTCTGCCAGGGCAGAGAGCAGGAGGGAGCCTGGCAGCAGTCAACATGATGGGCGCATCCAGGTCTCTGCTCTTGAGCGTTTTGGCTCATCGAGGTGCTTTGCTTGGCACGGAGGCGTCGGAGCACCTGACACACACGTGCGTCTCTATCCACAGCTCGGATTCCCCAGCTTCTTTCTCTTCATTTTGCACAATTAAATATTAAAGCCAGTAAACAGTTTAGCTCGTCTGCACAGCACTGCCTGCCCAATTATCCTCCTGCAGGGCTGTCTTATTGTGCCAGTTGCTTCCCTGGGTGCTGGCAGCCTTTAGCCCATACGCCAGTCATGGCTACGAGGAAACCCCAGCTCTCCAAACCTCTCTTCCTACCTCTCTCTGCCTTGGGGTTACCTTGGTGTGAGAGATCCCATGGTCCTGCCAGAGCCTTTTCAAAGGGCCAGAAAGAGCTGTCTGTTCTTCAAAAGCTGTTTGTGGGTATTGACAAGGAAATAAAGGGAGAGTTTAGGTGACGGCTTCCTAGAAACCTGTAAACACAGGTTGGACTTATTGTATTGCAAAGCACAGAAGCTGTTCTTCACTCCCCGGAGCTATAGGATGGCACTTTTGTGGTTTGGTCCCAGCAGGTTTCGGTGCTTTGCGTGGGTCTGCAGCATCTTAGCAATCCTCGGTTTCTCCCTGAAGCAACGAGCGTAGTTGAAGGTGGGATTTTGCTGCCTCTGAAATATTTTAGAGTTAAGGCAGTGTGCTTCTTGGCTTTAGAAATGTAGTGCTGCATCTCTTCTCAGTCCCTACTCCCATTTATGTTTTCATACAGCTGAAGAGGTTTTGCTGACAAAGGAAGGGAAATTTCTGCAACCAACTCTCCCAGCCTCAGTCAAGCAGAGCTGGATTGTGGTTGTGGTGGGGTTTTTTTGTTTGTTTTTTGTTTGGCCTTTCAGGGCCTTTATACTCAGCGTGTCCGTTTCCAAGAGGGATGGGAAAACATCATTCTACTGTGGTTTCAAAAGACATTTTAAGTGCTAACTCCTGCCATCACTGAGTTACGCACCTGGATCTGGCCTTGACAGTGCAGGTTGAATTCCTTGCTATGATTTTCAAGGTAGTCTGTATTAGCAGCTTGTCCTCTGCCAGACAGATCGGTGTTAACAGCTAATGAGGTTTCTCTTTTCATTCACTCAGTGGTGATGTGCTGTCCCAGACCTTGGCATCCAAGATGGTCAGTGTGAATATTAACATAACAGTGAGGAGTCCCTGCCTTGCTCCTGGGCTGTGATTACCAGCATATGCAGTTTTGCCCCAGAACAAAATTCAGATAGGAATTTTTTTCTGGTCTCCATTAAAACTTATTACCTATTGGGATTGCTATTGACTAGGCTCTCTTTTCAGTTGGTATTTCCTTTCTGGATCAATAAATCTTGGTATTGATTTCAAAATAAGTTGGTATCTTAGAAGTGCAGTGATGCTGGCTCCGGTGGCAGCCTGAGGCTCTGCTGCTGTTTGAGATCCAAATCTCAGTTCCCCACAGGTTATATCTGCAGGTTCCCACTTCCAGAGTCAGCTGTAGGATTTTGTGTCTCTGTCTCAAACCCAGCCTCTCCCTCTGGAGATAAGACTTGAAAGGGCTCCAGCAGAAGGGAACAGTGCTTTTTCAGGACCGTGTTTTGTCATCTCACAGGTCAAGGACACACACACCCCCACACCCCCCCATTTACCTGTCCCTTTTGTGTGCTTTGCTCTCCAGCACCTTGCTTTCCAGCCCAAGGAGACCTCCTGGAAAGCTGGTTAATAACTCCTGAATCTCTCTGGGCTTGATGAACTTGTCCCTGTGGTGGCTTTTGTCCTCTATGAGATATTTCATAAGAAGCTTTACTATTTTATACCAGCACCAGATCTTCCAGGCTTAGCTGGCTTACAAGCAGCTGAGGCATCAGGCAGGATCCCTTCTGAAATCTGTTGGGAGTAATGAACCACAGATGACTCTGTTTTCTGAATCGATATTGAGCTGCTGTTTCTAGAAAGCTGCCAACCACATGAATATGAGGTTAGCGATGGAAGAGCGCTTTCACGGGGGAGTCGGGAAAGCTGTTGGTACTATCAGATGTCTGTGCTTTCCACCCAAGAGGCTTCTGTGTTTCTGTCTTGGGCGAAGTGTCTGTTCCTGTTTTCTCCCTGGTTCCTTCCAGATACTGTGAGGCTCAGTGTGGCTCATACTTGCAGAGCACTTCTTGGGTAAAGCGTGCTTGAAAAGCACAAAGTATTTATTATTATTTGCATAGCAGCCCCTGACCTGCTGTGAAGAAACAGCCCTTCAGCTCTGCTGAGTAAATATACTTTCATTAAAAAAACCTCTGCCTGTACTGCATTGAACCACTCTGTCTCACGTTCATCTGCTTTTTCATGTGTAAAAGTCTTAGGAGTGTTTGACTTTAATGAATTTTGAGCATGCAAAACGTTCAAAATTGGACCAACACCGTGCAGCATCTTGACCCTGACGGCGCTGGTGACAGATATGAATGGCACCCAGGTGGACTATTGAGAAAGGATTTACTTAAGGAGTATCTCTGCACCCCGTTTAGAAGTTGCCTTATGGCTGGAAACCTGCCCAAGCCAAAGTACTGGTTTAGGGTGGTGTGGTGGCAATTTCCAGCTTGGTTTGCTGGAAAGGTGCATGGATTGGGGCTGTCACAGTGTTCATTGAAAATGCTGCCAACTCTAACCCTGCTTCTGGAGCATCGCACCCACACTTAAAAGCTACTTTAGTCCTGCTAGTGCAAAGCTGTTTGGATTGCAAATGGGATGCCAAGGTTTTAGATGCTTTCAGTGGCCCATAAAATCTTCCTGAGCTTTACATGACGTTAAAGCTTGAAGAGTCACTATTTAAAGCAGAGTGTTTTCACAAGTGCTTGAGGTTGGCTTAGTGCTGCTCTTGTTGCTGTTGATTTAAGTCTAGTTCAAACAAACTTTGTTAGACACTGAGCACCCACTCCCTCCCCGCCGGAGGAAGGCAGACAGATAGCTGTATTAGAGGAGGGCTTGGAAAGCTCTGGGTCTTGCTCTGGAGAAAAGCAGGTTCCCACTGTTTTCAGTCCGACTGTTAGGGATGTGGAGGACAGAAAGCATTGGCCATGATCCTTCAGCTCACTGGCCTTGGTAGATAAGGTAAATCAGATGCAAGGCAACGCTGGGTGTTAAAGGGAGGGCTTATTTCTGCTTTATATTTCATTGATCAGTGTCCAGGTTCAAGTGGGGAAGCTGCTTTATCTTCAGCGTCTTGCTCCAAAAAAGTTGCACAGCTCAACAGATTTCCTTGATAAATTCCTGGAGTGTAGCCTCATCCTTTCCCCCTGTCATCTGACAAATGAGGGGTTTGTCTAGCATTCCTTATTGACTCATTTGCTTCTAATATAACTGCGTTACAGGGAATGAAGAATCCAGGCAGCAGGAGCATCTTGCTTGTAACTCTGGGGGTCTTGTTTTTCATTTAGGAGCTGGGATGCTTTCTTGTGGTTCTTAGTAGTGCCGGCTCCGTTTGAGGTGTTGTTGCAGATCAAAAACTCCACTTGCAAAAGATGCCCACTTGTTTTTCTCACCTGTCAACTCTTGGTGCCCGCTTTCACACTTCTGGACCCCGACTTGTGCACCTGCACCTGTTTGCCTTTGCTTCCCTCTATTCAAGTGTTTTATAAACTCAAAAAAACGGATTGAGAGTGTATGGACTGTGTCCCTCGCTGCTGTAGATGGAGAATCTTGTGAAGCTTCTCCAAACCCCAAGAATTATGTGAGGGATAAAGAATAAACAGCAGATGCTGCAGTATCACTGAATAAAACTGAAAAAAGCATAATTCATCCCTATATGCAAGATGCATCCCATTTGCATTTTGTTTCTCATGCAGCCTGATGGCCAGCAGGAGTCCTGAGGGCAGTGCAGCTACGCGTCCAAGTTCTGGGTACTTCTACCCAAAACGGGATGCCACAGAGGATTTGTGCTTCTGTTGGCTTCCTCATTAATCTGCCAAAGATGGGATTTGCCAAAACACTTAAGAGCTGAGGTTCAGCTGGCTTGCAATAGGATTAGAGCTCCTAAAGAGGCAAGGATTTTAAAAAGCTGGTGTTCCTGTCACCTCTGTCTTGGAGGAGGCAATCTGGGTGTCTGTTAGAGTAATTTGGATGTAGGTCCATTTTCTTTGTATTTTGTCTTTTGGTGTCCTAGCGTCTTTCATATCGAACCACTTCTAAGACAAGATCACTTTGGAGCACAGCAGTTGTCATCCTGGCATCCTGCCCCATCTCTCACCAGTTTACGACAGGTGGAGAAGCATTAAAACCCAGGAGGATTATAAGAAGGCAAAATGCAATTACTTAAGGAGAAATCCACCAGGATTCTGCCAAATACCACATCTTAAAGGGACTTCTGGGGCTGCTTAGCTGTCTGGAAGCTTTGGGATCTACTAAGGCTGTGCTTTGAGAAAAGTAGTCTTAAGTCTGCAGGCCGGGGGAGGAGAAGCTTGCTGGGTTGGAAGTACTTTTCCTTTGGGCATGAAGTTCAAGCCATGACATTTGGGGCAGCGTGCGTTGCCTTATGACGCAGCCTTTGGTGGCTTTGTACACCGGGGGGATACTGTTGAGTGTGTAACCTTGCCCACCCTCACTGCACAGGAGTTTGACCCACTAGAGAATTTCATACAGATTCCTAACATGCAGAGTAAGGAAGAAATGGGCTGTGTCTTTGTCCCACCATGTGCTAGACCAGGCCACGTAAGGTCTGGTCACTGCAAAGTAGGGGGCTGGAATAGAGGTGCAAAGCAGGACCAACCTTTCCTGATAGAGAATCCCTTAAAAGGTGGAGTTTCCTCTGGGCAAACAATGAGCTACTGTGGAAAAGTTGAAAGAAGAACTGAAAAGCGTGGTGGACCAACTTGCTCCAAGAGTATCCGTTTAAGGTGCTTCCTTCACTGCCCAGTCTTCTTCCAGGGCCTTCCCTAGAGTTTTATGTGGTTGCTAACCGTGCTGCTTTCTCATCTTCCTCCCGTTTGAGTGATGCTCCCTCCCCCAAGTCCCAGCACCATATGTCATTAAAATGCTTAGACATGTGGAAAAGGCCTTGACAGAGATTCAAGGAGACAAGGGAGATGCGGACGAGTGGAGACTTTGTCAGATGGAATGATTCTGACATTAGCGACGCTAACCCGAAGAGAAAGATATAGCTATAGGAGGGGGATGAAGGGGTCAGGGGATGTGAATTGACAGAAGCATGGAGATGGGCATCGTGGGTGAGGGAGACTGAGATGGAGGCGAGGCGGAGGGAAAAGCGGAGCAATTTCCAGTAGCAAATGAGGTGAAAAGCAGTGATGGGGACGGAGGACTTGAGCATCATCTCAGTTTCACAGTGCGGGGCAGTCTGTGACCCTGCCGTGTCTTAAGCTTGGAAACACTTGGGTCGGAGACCAGAAGAGCAGGACTTTTTTTTTTTCCTCTTCCACCTTTTGACATGTCAGGAGGTTGTTTGGGAGGCTTTCCTCCCCAGCTGTCCCCCCACAGCCCTGTGAGTAAAGCTGCTGGCTACCTCCAGCCTCCACCCATACCAGGTGAAGGTGGAAAAAGAACCCTGTGAGCATCTGGAAGATGGAAAAAGCTTTTTGCCTTCAATCTCTCTTGGGTGAGTCTGTTGCCTTCTGTCACCCATCGCTGTTCGCCCGCTGTGGTGGTGGGGTGCAGGATTTCCCTTGTTATCTGCTGTTTGCGTGGACCCTCCTTGAAAAGACAAGACAGCTCTGTTTTGCTGGTTGTTTTCCTGCTTTGAAGGTATTTTTTGTTGCCTGCAGAGAACACTTCTGAATTGCTTTGTGATCCTGTGAAGAAAACAAATGAAACCAAGCGTACCTTGCTCCCATTGGTAGGAGGAATTCAAGCATCCACGTGGGTGGCAAGCATAGATGTGTGGCCCCGCGTCTTTGATATTCAGGGCAGGAAGCTGGTGGGGAAAACCCAGCAAAGAATTCCTTGTATTGTTAATGCAAATATGCCTATGGTTCAGCAAAACCAAACAAATGAAACACTTGGAGCTGGGAGGGGAGGGGGGAAAAAAAAAAAAGCAATTCCCAAACTACGTGCAACCTGCAACAAAAACACAGCTTCTGCTGTTTAAACAAGACTTGGCTGGAAAGCGCCAGGAGGAACACCATCTGCGGAGTGGAGGGGAACAAAGGATCTGACTCCAGGTGATGCAAGTTGTTAATAAGCCAGGAAAGGCAACTGTATCGTTGGAGTTGCTTCTGCATATCCCTCCTCGCTGTCCTTGTGCTGGGAAAGGCTATTTTTATTTATTTACGAAGGCTAGGAGTCTCCAACCAGCAAAGATTTGCCCCAACTGTGGCTCCCCTGCCCTTTGTGGAAGGCCTGGGAGGCTGCTCGTCACCACATCCCTTGCTGGAAAGCTTTCTTTTAAAATCACCTCCTTAGAGAACATTATCATGTCACGGAATCATAGAACCATTTTTGTGGGAAGAGACCTTTTAGGATGATCAAGTCCAACCGTTTAGCGAGCGCTGCCAAGGTCCTACCGAACCGTGTCCCTCAGCACCGCGTCCCCTCTCGGGTGGCTGAATTTACAGCGTGTCTGAAGATCGGGCATTTCCTCTGGTTCCCGAACGGGATCGTTGTCTCCTGCCTTTATTTTCTTGAGTCTTTACTGCATTGCTTGAGGGAAGTGGTGATCCACCTTTAAATGTAAGGGCAGGTATTTGTGTCTGAGCAGGTGATGCTTCCATAGAGGCTGGGCAACGACATCTTATACGGTTTTCTCTCTACCTGGACATGATTAACTTCAGTTTACTGGAACTTTATAGTAACTTCCTAATTTCTGCTCTGGTGGCTGGGGGGTTTTTTTTGGGTCTATTTCTCCTCCTCCTTGTCTTTCAGCACAGTGATATTTCCTTAGATGAGTCACTCCACAGACAGCCCGTTATTTTTCCTGCAAGTAGCCTGTATAGAACAAACTTTGTACTCTTAAGTACGAAGGGAAGCGTTCTTAGGGGGAGACGAGCTCAATTTGTTTAACACTGTAATTCACTGTTAGAAATCTCTCTCTTTTGTCACAGACAGAGTCACTGGATGCGTCAGCCTTTGATCTCAGCGGCTGATCTTCTGCGTGTAAGAAATTTCAGCAACACTTTAAATTATGTGTCTAAGATACCCATTACCACCATGTTGTGCTTAGATTTAGGATGACTGTCGAGCAGCAGATAAATACTGGATGAGGCGCTTTTTAAAATAGTTTGTTTTATTGCACCAGTATTTTTCTCGGCTCTTAAGAACTCGGAAACTGCATTTCCTCTCCTGCCACTGTATAAAATGCTCCACAAGCATGAGTTTATGGTACTCTGCCTAATTTGATAGATGTTGATAAATGGCATGTCTTATAGCTGGTGGCTTTGGGGCTAAGTACGCTTTTGTGGTTGGATTCAAGTTTGCTTCTTGCTCTGCAATTAATTCCTGAGGTCACCTTGAGTGTATATTGCTTCAGATCTGTCTGATTTTACTGCGTTATGTGGAAATGAAGTCCCTCCGTTTGGGGAGGGATGACTAAATGAAATCTCCGTTGGCAGCTGGGAGATCACCTGGTTGTGTGCAATGGCTTGCAAAACGGGGTTGCATTTCACCCTCCGGTAAGGCGTTGCGGTCTGTTGTGTTACACTGGAGTTAAATCTAGCCTTTTGCACTCATCTGTCAGGCCTCCCGCGCTAAGGAGATTCACCTTGTTGCTTTTACACAGCTTCAGGTCCCTGTGCTTCGCTTAACGGGATTGTCTGTCCAGGAGACAGCTTGGGGAAAATTTAAAGATGTGCTTTCTGCCTCCTGTGTTCTCGCTGTTGCCGAACTTGGAAAAATCTATGGGAGGAAATCTCACAGGGTGCAGTCAGGGAGTGCTTAGGAAAGACACACCAAGACTTTTAAATCTCCCCTGGAAGCGTCCGCTCGAGTGCCAACCGCATTTTAAAATCCAGCTTTAGGCAGGGAGGCTTGAACTCCTCTTCTGTGTGTGCGTAAACTGGAAAAAAGGGGGGGACCACCAGGATTATGAAGCAATACAGCTGCCTGGGGGCATTAAACCAGTACCCCCAGAGCTGGGAGAGGCTGTGGCCAGTTTGGCAGGGCAGAGCGCTCCAGCTCAGAGGGACCTGGCTGTTGTATGGGGACTTGATTTGGAGATGCTGTTGACTCCCCTCTCCCTGGCAGTCACTAATGGTGCCCCAGAGCTTCTGGGTCCTGCTCCTGCAGATGACCTGAGACAGCAACCAACAGCGGGGATGCTGCCGCTCCTGAATCCCTTCTTTCTGCGCCCTCAGCCATCCCACCCCTTGGACCTGTGCGTGGTGGCTGAACCCATCGAGGAAACCACAGCAGCAGAAGGGACTGAGCTCCACTCCTTGACAAACCTGATGGCGTGACAAGAGAAAGCCAACGTTTTTCCAGGGCTAAAAGCCTGTAGCTGTTGCTAATAGTGTAATTTCCAAGCTGGTGTGTTCTTTTGAAATCCTCTGAATGGGATAGGAAGGGTCAAATTTGGAGCTTTTAGCTACTTGACCTCTCATCTTTATTTTAACAGACTGTGCTTGTGTTTTATTAGTGGCCAACTGCAAGGGAGAGCGTTAGAAGGCAACACGTGGGAGCCTGAGCCTGCACCACTGCTGCCTCACAAACGGATCTATAGACACGATGACGCTGGTTCCTGTTGTTTAACAGGTGACTAAGTCATCTCTGAATATATTGATTTCAGTACAAAGGAGTAAACTTCTAAAAAGGTGGGTTGTTTTGTTAAATATGAACTTGTGCTCTGAACATATTGTATTTTTTTTTTCATCAGAGGAAGGTTGCATGTTTCTGTAGGCAGAGACTTATGTGGAAGGGAAGAAAGCTTTTTCCTCCGGTGTCTGTTAAGAGGAAAGACGCATTGATTGCTGGAAGCAGCAAGTTCTGGTTGGCCACCTACCTGCCTGGGGCCTGTGGTTTCCCACTCTTCTTTGCCTTCTGCATTGAGGTTTCTCCTCTTGCAGCATGGACTGTAGCAAAGCTCGTTTCCCTTTGAAGTGCTTGGAGAGCTGCAGGAGGAAGAAAAAAAAATAATTTAAACATGAAGTAGGTGCAGGAATCTCTTCCTATGGATCCGTATTTGAAATGTGTCGCGGGGGGGGGGATGCAAACCAGACCTTAAGAGCTGGGAGCTGGTTATGGGGTGTGATGAGCACGCCTGTGGCCAGAAGCATGGTCGCTCTTTAGCGTTCGTTATGGACTTATTGCTATTCCTTGCAGCTAACGCAGGGGAATAGCTGCTGGAGCTAGTAATATATTTGAGATAGTGAACTTCTTTTTTTTTAGGTGCAGCTGCTGTACTGTGTCAAGACAGTACTTGCACGGTGCAGGTTAGCAGAGGTCCCTGTGAGGCATCATAATGAAACACAGAACCTTTCACCCTCAGCCAAAGCTTCTGTAAATTGCAAACGGGGATTAAAATGGTAGCAAGAGCTCAGGGCCGTGTTCCTCTTGGTGCAAAACACACGGTGAATTTTGCTCATGTTGAATTGAAAAAAAAAAAACCCCAACACCACGCTAAGAAAGCAAGTGTTACAGGGCAAAGGGGCAAGTCTAATGAAACTAACTGTGACCGCATTCCCCAAATTAAATCCAGAGCAGTTGGTTTGCAGAGAACTCTCTGGCCCTGGTTACTTTTTCTTTATTATTATTCTTATTTAATAAAGCAGTCATGTAGTATCTGAGAGGATTGTAGAGATGGCGAGTTGTTGGGAGGGGGGAGCATGGGAGGAGGAGATCAGAATGGGTTTGTCAGTGCAAAAATCACATAGTGCACGACAAAGAGACAGGGAGAAGCAGATCGCACGGGGGAAAATGAGACTGAGAAACAGGGAAGGTGTCAAAGCAGGTTTGTCGCTGACAGAGCCAACTGGAAGTGAAAGCATCACGGAGAACTAGAGGCAGATAGAGACTGTCAGGGAGATTTAATTTGTCTGAGGACTGAGAACACTCAAGTCCCCATTGTGATTGGAGTGGACAGCAGGGAGAGGCGGGTGCCGGTGGATGCTGGAGATGGTGGAGGTACCCGACAAAGTGTCTGGCTTGGGGAGACCTTGTGCAACCCCACCACAGTCACGTTGTCCAAGGGGAGTGTGAATGGTCATGCCCCCCTCCCCGGGATCGCTTGAGGGGCTTTCAGTATAGTTCCCAACGAGTACTCGATTGAAGTCTCAAAAAACAATCATCTCTTGAACTGAGTAGGAATTTGGGGGAAACTGGTCGCGTGTGAGGTGGCCATCTCCATCTGGGGCTCAACTGGGTGGTGGAAGGGGAGGGCTGTGTCCCGCCATGGGGTTGCCCTCCTCCCTGCCTCCACTTGCCGGCAAATTCCCTTTTAATATTCCTCCCAGATGCTTTTACTATGACAGCCAGGGGATGCTGCTGTGCTTTATTGCCACCACGTTAATGAAAAGGCCATTGTAACCGAGCCTCTTCTTGTGACTTGAAGATGGATTTCCTCTTAAGGCGAGTAAAATGAGCCATCCTCATCCCACGTGGAGATAAGAAATGGTGAAAGATGGCTGGGGCTGGAGCATATTTTGCTGGGCGGCTGCCATTCTTCTGCCTGATGACCTGTTGTTTAAAATCCCAAAGACAGTCCCTTCTTGTCAAGCGGTGCTACGGGTGGCGCAGGTAGGGCTTTCTGAGAGGCCAGGGCACTAAGGTCCTCGCTAAAAAATGGGGAGGAAGAAACCCTGTCTGATCTTGGGGGATGCAAAAGAAGGTGTCCCTCTGATTAGTGCCACAGATGCTGAAAACTCTGCCCAGGATTGCATCCCTCTCCCCTGGTCCTCACCCCCCCTGCTCCTGGTGGCACTGATTGAGGTGATTAAGCCTTGGGAGCCGAGGAGGGCTGCGAGCAGCGGGAGGGCGACTTCTGCTTCCCTTCCCGGAGTTTTGCCAGGGATGTAAATATTGCAGAGGAGATGCCAATGCCAGAGCCTGTCTTAGCATGGTGCTGGGGAGCACTGGGTTGCTGCCATTCGCATCTGCTCTAAAGCCACAGCTGTGATCACACATGCTAATTAAAGCTCTTGTGCCTCTTCCCACCTGCATCTAGGTGCTGGGGCAGCACTCTGCTCAGAAATTACGGCAGTTTTTCCTTTCCAGCTTTTCCAATATGGTTTTCTTGTCCTCTGGTTCGGAAGTGTCCCAGACCACTGGGCACAAAATACCCGGTGGGGATTTTTTTTTTTGGCTGATATTTTGCAGCAGAAGCAAAAAAGCAGCAAGTAGTTAGTGTGTGCAGCGTAACATGGTGGAGAGGAGCTTCAAGAAGATGCAGGGCGATGATGCTGAGGCAGCATTTAAGCAAATGAGGGGTCAGTAACGGAGGACTCTGAGTGTCAGGCGTTCCCCAGGTTTGGGTGGAAGGTGGTGGGTTTGGGGTCACAGCGCAATCGAATGCAGGGCAGAGACTCTGGAAGGAGCTGAAACAGCATCAAGTCTGCCGGAGCTGTGTCTGCCAGGAGTTTGGCCCCTCACTACTGAATTTGATGCATCGCTTTCATTTTCGCACATTTCTGCTGCAGAAAAGCTGGGTTTAGAAAATGGGGAGGGGAAAAGTTTCCTATCTGCTTTAAATTAAAATAAATCCAGAGCAGAGAAGGCCTTTTGTAAGGTCTGCTGAGTTAATGGATTCATAATGACTTTAAAGCTTCACTTGGGTAAGAAATACTGTTCATTTCATAATTGCATATAAATATACTTTCTCATAATCCAGGACAGCATAGCAAAAGGAAATCTACTGGCTTAATTATAAATCTTTTTATTAGTTGGAACCCTGCTGGAATAAAAAAAAAAAAAGCCACATATTGTTTTTATCTAAGAGGAAAAGCATGGGGAAAGGGGGGTGTGTGGTGTGTCAGTGTCTTGAAAATGAGTTATGGGGAATTAAACAGGAAAGAAAACAGCTCTGAGTGCTGGGGGCTGCAGGGTAACAACGCGGCTACCGAGGGCTTACGCGAGCACTTCTCTCCGTATCGATCCGTGGGCATTCAGCGTGCCTACCCCCGGGTTCCCCGGGTGCTCGGAGCTAGCACAGAAGATCAATTCAATATCCAGTTGGTGGCTTCTCAAACATGTATTTTTTATCACTTTGACCTACGGTGACCCCAGCTGAAGCAGATTTGTCTCCTTAGCTCCGGTCCACTGTGCTGGCACAGGCAGATTTCTCTTTTAAAGCTGGGCCCAGAGGGCTGGAGCAGAAAGCTCAGGTGGAAGAGTGTCTGGGATGCTCTGTGGCTTTTTGGGTGGCTGGGGAAGAGAGCAGATGCCTCCAGCTGTGGGCTTTGTGGGGAAGCAAGGTGCCACACGTGTGCTGTGTATGGGACTGGCTGTGAGTGGAGGGATGCTGGGGGGTGACTGGGACCAGTTGCTTACTGTAAGAAGCGGTAGAGATGAAATCCAGTTGCTTGGGTGTCTGCACTGGTTGCAAAGCTTTGGAATCGGAAGCCATCTCCCCATGCCTGTGGTTCCTGTGTGCTGGCTGTTCCAGGCTGAAGGATTGGGCTGTGGTGCCCACACACGCAGCCCATCCATCATGCCCCGTTCCAGGGGAGCCCGGCACCCAAACATGGCTTTTAAAAACAAAAAAGGAAACTAATTAAGCACTTAAAGGTTGAGCAGCCCATTTGCACCTGATGGAGATGAACGAGGCTACCTCTGCACCCAGGAAACATGGCACTTTTCACCTGTTCCCTGTGGCTGTTTGCAATTAGAGGCTGCCAGGCACCTGCCTGCTGCTCCCTCTGTTTGCAGAGCCGACGGGGCCACCCTGCTCCTGGCACCCACCTGCTTGACAAATGTGGTGGGAGCAGTCCCTGGGCATCTCCATAAATCCTCCTTGCCGTGCTCACGCAGCCCCGGCATCCCCACCGCTCTCCTCCAAACAGGCTTCCCGCAGCCCCGGGGACTCCCGGCGACGGTGGTGTTTCACACAGCCTTTTCCTAGACTGAAAAGGAAACTCTTTCCAGCTTGCTCGTGGGCTGGTAGGCACTGGGTTTTCCTCGTGCACCTCATAGACATTTCTCCGGTTTAATGGACTCTGACCTCTTGTATCAGCTGTATAAGGCTTGGTTGCAAAATATGAAATTCTCATCTAAACTGGCCGGTTTGTGACTCCTGAATTTTTCTTTCCTCTCCTCTGACTGCATTTGGGGAGAGCGTGGGATTTAGTTTAGACAACTTTAATCTGCATATCCGAAGGGAAGAACAAGAGCCTCCTGCTAGTCCTCATTGTCTTTCTCCTTTCCTGAATTTGGGTCCTGGAGTCCTCCGAGTTGTGTTTAAGGTGAAATACAACTGGAAGGTGTGAAATCTGAGGGGCTACAAGCAATTTCAGCTGAAAGAATATGTGAACCTCTGCCCTGTCTGGATATAACCCAGTTCTTTTGGAGTTTTTTAAAATATCGGGGTGGCTGGGCAAATAGTTTCCCTCCTTATTCTGCTTTGTACGTTAAGAGATCTGATATCAATTCATACCTTCTTAGGGGAACCCAGGAATGTCTTATCTAAGCGAAGTCACTGACAATTTTGGCTAGATTGTCCCTGGGTCCTTCTGTATTGATGAAGGTGGGAGTGAAAGAGAAAGCTCCAGCAAAACCAGAGAATTAAAGAAAAGCAAAGCAGACCAGGACAGTAATTTCCTTTTGGATTTTTCTTTTTTTCATGAGTTGAAAAGGAAATAGGGGGAAAAAATAATCTCTTCTCCTACCCTTCCCTCCAGACCATGGAATTAAATCCATAACTATTAGAGAAACATTTCGACCCAGACATCTTTTTTTCTCTCCGCTCTTTCTCTGTATTCAAAAGCCTCCAAAGTGTCAGCATGTTTCCATGCAGGCGAGATGTGCATAGCATCTAAACAACATAATGTCAGTATGGTGGAGAAAATTCCCACTGAGGGCCCTGCAGGTCAAAGCAAGCTAATGTATGATGCCCTCCCTTGCACTATTGAGCGTGAGTTGTGCTGATAAGACTCCATACGCTCTGTCTATTAAATCTTTTCTACTGCATAACCAACGCAGGCGAGAAGTTATTTATTTATTCTTCCTGCCTTCCTCCCCCCGCCTTAAATTGTCATCCTCAAGCAGGGGGGACCTGCTTGGCCAAGGGAACTGGTGGTAGCCATGCTATTTGGTTTTATATTATCTTTATTCTATTTTTTTACTCTCTGTGACGCTGGTAACTTGTGTCTGGTGGCTTTATCTGCTGCTGTGATATAGCTCTAGGGCCTGTCCTCACGTAGCGCCAAGCGGTTCCTCTCCTCGCCGCTGTCAAGGGTGCGAGGTGAGTGCTGGGTCCCCTTCGGCTCCTTTGGAAAGTGGCCGTGGTAAGCGGCTGATATTTCACCATTCTCTGCAGCTTTTGACGTGGAAGATTTTTCGGGAGAGGGCTGCTTAGTTGTCCTTTCCACATCTTGCAAGAACCATCCTGTGCCAACAGCATCCCCCATTTCACATCGCCGCTGCTCAGCACAGGCATTTTGGTGCCGTTTCCCCATCTTCCCAGCCTTTTCTTATCCCGGCCTTGGGGCTACCTGGTCCAGTGACGAATGCGTCCTCTCCCCTGGATTGCAACGGGAATTATTTTGGCTCCAGTGTGAGCCCTGTTGCAAAAAGGCTGGCTCATTAACCACCAGCTTGCTCAGCAAGGAGGGAAGAGAGGTCAAACTGCGAAAGCCCCTAACGTGGGGCTTTTGTAGGAAACTGTTGGAGCCTCTTGGAAAAGAGGCCTTGGGGACTCATTAGCTGCTGCCGATGTTGCAGGGAGTGAATTGGCTCTGGATCTGCTTTTCCACGTAAACAAGCGCTCAGGTCCAGCGTCGGGGGTCCCGGTGTGATGCTGCAGCTCACCAGGACCACGAGGTGCTCTGGGAGCAGAAGGGTGGGTGGCCACGGGGAGCGTACACTTTTTTGGGGGTGGGAAAGGTTAAGAGCAGGAGAAAGAGGGACCTCTTTTCCATATATCCTTACTAAGGACCTGCTGTTCCCTGGGCAAAGAGGAAGATGACTGTGCAGACTGTGCAGGTGAGAGATTGCCACTGCTTGTGCTGTGAGGATAAGGGCACGTCTTAGTGGATTGATGGAGGGAGCTTGTGTCACACGGAAAGAGCAAAAGAAACAGGGGAAGGCAGGCAGATAGACACCTTTAATCTTTCACATTAACTGAGTCTTTTTGCCTGTGGATTTGGGGAAAGCAGCTGGCTCCTGTAGAGCCGGGCTGGCGAATGGAAAAAGGGATGATGGGAGGTCTCTGATGCTGAGAGCGGATAACGCTCGGAGGGGAGAGGGCTGGGGTGGGGAGGAGCAGCGTGGGGGAAATCGCCGACATCTGCTCTGACGCTCAGCCTTCACACTGATCCCTCCTCGAATCTGACAATCCGCTCCCCTTAATCCTTAAATCCCACCGATCTCCCTAACGCTCCGTCTCCCTGCAATCTGCCTGCCCACCCCAGCTCGGGTTGTGTCTCTGCAGCCGGGCGAGGGAGGCGGCCGCTTTGCATGATGCAGCCCAAAGGAGGCAGTGGCCTTGTCATCAAACGCTGATGACTTTTCCTCACCTGGCTGATACAGGCATAGGCGTGAATGAATCAAACCAGCGTCAGATGCTGTGAGGAGTAATTCCCCATGGCTGCCCGAGAGACTGGGGTTCAGCTGGTTTGTAGGGTAGCAACTGGTCAGCCTGCAAATCCCGCCTTCTGCGGGTGTTTCTGGGGTTTCCATCTGGTAACCACAAAACATAGAATGGTTTGTGTTGGAAGGGATCTTGAAGATCATCTCGTTACACCCCCCTGCCCTGGGCAGGGACACCTCCCACCACACCAGGTTGCTCCAAGCCCCCTCCAACCTGCCCTTGAACCCCTCCAGGGATGGGGCAGCCACAGCTTCTCGGGGCAACCTGGGCCAGGCTCTCACCACCCTCCCAGCAAAGAAGTTCTTCCCCACATCTCATCTCCATCTCCCTTCTTTCAGTGTCAAACCCTGCCCCCTCCTCCTATGGCTCCCCTCCCTGATCCAGAGTCACTCCCCAGTTCTCCTGGAGCCCCTTGAGGGACTGGAAGGGTCTCTGAGGTCTCCCCGGAGCCTTCTCTTCTCCAGGCTGAACCCCCCCAACTCTCTCAGCCTGTTCTCACAGCAGAGGGGCTCCAGCCCTCCCAGCATCTCCGTGGCCTCCTCTGGCCCCATTCTAACAGGTCCCTGTCCTTCTGGTGTTGGTGGCCCCAGAGCTGGAGGCAGCACTGCAGGGAGAGTGTCACACATTAGCCAAAATATGGGGAAGCCTTTACCCTGTGAGAGGTCCAAACACTGTGCTGGGGCTTGACCTGTCCTCTTCTATAGGTCTTGACCCAGGTTTAATGTTGCTTTGTCATTGTCTTCTGAATTATGATACGGTTATTGCTGACGTGCCTTTATTAGTGGGCAAGACCAAGTTCTCCTTTGGGAAATGTCACTCTCTTAAAATCAAAACTTTGTGCAGAGACCAAGATTTTGCGAGCTGCCTTCGTCTTTCTGCACAGGGACGTGCTGTGGGGATGCTGGAGACTTGTCTTCATATCTCGCGTCAGGCCGAGCAGGAGAATAACACAGGTTTCTTGCTTTGTAGAAGGGTGATGTTACCTGAAAGAAAGAGGCATTATCTGTGGTGACTGCAAGGTTGTGTCTGTGCCAAGGAAGACACACACGTAATTTCTTACAAGGTTATTATAAGCCTTTACATTTTCAAATGTATGTGTGCAGTCTTTGGGGCTTGCTTAGGTTTCTTGGAAGCCACTGAGCAAATCATCGGCTGATACATCAGTGCTCAGTGATGGGCTGATTATATGTGTGTGTATATATATATATCCCAGTCCCCCATCTTAAGGAAATGAGAAGTCTTTTGGGAGGAGAAAAAAACCTGAACTGTCTTTCCATTGAAACCTGTTGGCATGTAAAACGTGCTGAGATGCCACCCGTCCTCTCTTTAGCACCTTGTCAGCGCCTGAGACCACACAGCCAACTGAAGTGGCTATTTCAAAATATCTTATTAGCTATTTTTTACGTTATATCCAGGTTTCTTGGGTGTGACTGTTCCTAAGATTTTTCTCCCCCTCTGTTCTCCCAAAATTAGCTGACTTTGCAGCGCTTGACACACACATACACATAAAAAAAAGAGTGATTTGAAAAAGTACTGTGCAGAGAGGCCTCTCTTAAAACTTTCCTGACTACTGGAGATGTGTCCCTGTGCCAAAGAAAGATGGCTGTGCTGTCTCTGGGAGTGAAAGGAGTGTTTGTTCCTGTTGCTTGTGGACATTTTTATGGCGTTTTAGGCTGGCAACAATTCTGCTGTTGGGGGAGCACGTAGACATAGTTTGTCTTGTCCCCTCTAAAGGTGTGATCTGGCAGCAGTGGAAACCTTTGTGTGCTCTGAGAGTTGTATTGCTCCTGTCCAGCCCAACATGCAAAGCACCCCTGAATTGCATTGGCCTGGCAGATGGAGCAGGGCAGGGTTTGGTTTTCTTGGGGCCACGTCCCAGCCATTTCTTGGCATTCTCTCGCATGTGCAGTATGATTTATTGCTGCGGCAAGAGCTGGGAAAAACATGCCCCAGAGCTGATGGTCNTTGTCAGCGCCTGAGACCACACAGCCAACTGAAGTGGCTATTTCAAAATATCTTATTAGCTATTTTTTACGTTATATCCAGGTTTCTTGGGTGTGACTGTTCCTAAGATTTTTCTCCCCCTCTGTTCTCCCAAAATTAGCTGACTTTGCAGCGCTTGACACACACACACACATAAAAAAAAGAGTGATTGAAAAAGTACTGTGCAGAGAGGCCTCTCTTAAAACTTTCCTGACTACTGGAGATGTGTCCCTGTGCCAAAGAAAGATGGCTGTGCTGTCTCTGGGAGTGAAAGGAGTGTTTGTTCCTGTTGCTTGTGGACATTTTTATGGCGTTTTAGGCTGGCAGCAATTCTGCTGTTGGGGGAGCACGTAGACGTAGTTTGTCTTGTCCCCTCTAAAGGTGTGATCTGGCAGCAGTGGAAACCTTTGTGTGCTCTGAGAGTTGTATTGCTCCTGTCCAGCCCAACATGCAAAGCACCCCTGAATTGCATTGGCCTGGCAGATGGAGCAGGGCAGGGTTTGGTTTTCTTGGGGCCACGTCCCAGCCATTTCTTGGCATTCTCTCGCATGTGCAGTATGATTTATTGCTGCGGCAAGAGCTGGGAAAAACATGCCCCAGAGCTGATGGTCATTAACTCAGGACATCCTGCACCACAGGTGTCCCGTAGATCCTTGGCTAGCAGGCTGACATCTAGGGATGTGTCACTAATTACTCTAATTACTGTTGCCCAGGACTGCCAAGGTCATCTCTCAGTTGTAGTTCCAAGCTTTGCTGTTCAGGCACAGCCCTGCCAGTTTAGCAGGAGTGATTTAAATGACACTCAAAGACTGCAGGCAGTCAGATGGGATGGGGAGGGAGAGCAAAAATATGGTCCGTGTGTTGCAGCATCGTGCTACCGCAATGCCAAAATTTGGCACTCGCATAACGATGCTCGTATGGTCTCCAACAGCTTTCTTGGGAAGGGACAGAGGAACTAGAGAGACTTTAGAGGTGAGACTGACCGTGCCCGTGGCTTGCTGTTGGGGTGGTTGTGCCGTGCCCACTAGCCCACAGATAGCCAGGCAGCCAGAGCCAGAAATAACTCAGGACTAACAAAAGCCCTGGCGGACTTCCCAGCCTTGGAGCCAAAAGAAAGACGTCCCCGAGGTGGGTGGCGGGAGCTCAGCAGCAAAGACCTCATTAAATGCTGAAGATGGATGCTTACCTTTGTAACCTTGTACCTCGCCCGCTCAAAACGTTGGTCAAGACTGAGACACCGGTCTCGGAGCCTGGATTTCAGGGTTCAGCTTCCAGACAAGAAAGCAAGGAGAGACCAGCTCTTCCCAGCGTGAGCTTGTTGGCTGGGAGCACCTGGTCTTCGAGGAGTTTGAGGAACAGATGACTCTTGTAGTTGTTTTGAGGGCGAGGGAGGGAGGAAAATATCATTGACACCAGAATCTTTTTCTGAATTTGGCTGTCTGCTTTAAATAAATCACATTTATAGACATTACCTCGTCTGTAGTTCTCTGCTCGGCTTTGGCTGGTTTAGCTGCGTGGCTGTAGGCTCTTGCCAAGTCTGGGGAAATCTGAGTCAGCCTTGGTTAAGAGGAGTTGTGTGGAGTACGATTATCTCATCCCTGCCAGTATTTCTTATACACTTGAAAAGGGGAAAAGACAAGAGGTACCTTTCCCTCTCTCTTCCTTGCCAACAAAAAATCGAGGCTCCTTCTTGCTCTGTTGTAGCTAAATCAGCTTAAGCCTTTCTTTTTGTTTAGGTAACCTTCTCTTATTTTAAACTTATACCCAGCAAGCTGGATTCATTACTTATTAATTTACAAAGTGGTAAATTTCAAAGCTGTCATAATGCTGAAGTCATGTTCACTTTAGTTATTCTGCATAATTAATTACAAAGTAATAATTTGTACATCATGATATTTTCATTCCAACATGAAAGCGAAAAGACTCGGAGCCATAACAGCCTCAGGCACGAAAGAGGGAAGAAGGAGGCTCACGGACGTGCCTGCACTGAGGAGAATCTCAATTCAGCCTCGCCGGCCGCAGCATCTTGGGGAGGCTCTTCTTCCTTCTTGGCAAGTGTCCTCCTCCTGTGCTCAGAGGCAGCCCTCTGCCAAGGTCGGCATCACTGTGGGCAGGAGAAGAGTTTCATGTTTCCCAAACCTTGCTGGCACAGCTGCTCTGTACCCCCTCGCTGTTTAACCTGCTGCTGCGAAGGACCCGCTGTGCTTTGGGGAGAGCTCCTCAGCCCTCTCTTTGGGGTGGTGGGGTACCCAGTGCCTGAACCTCCTCACGGTGTCCCACCACCTGCAGTGATGTGATCCTCGGGACCCTCTAGAAACAGGGCCGTGTGCTGGCAAAGGAGAACAGGGCGAGTGATGGGGAAGGGGGGAGCATATTGCACAGCACTCTCATTTTATCCAGAATGCTGAAAAATAAATGATGATTCGGGTGGGAGGAAATGCCAGTGTCAGAGGAGCTCCACAGGGAACAAAACCCATGATTTTATCGATTTGTTCTTTTGATGCTCTTTTTGTTTATAAACAAAAGGAGAAATGGATTGTGTCTGAAACTACCTGAGGCCGAAGATGCTGAATGTCTGTGTCTGAACAGGTCTCCAGGGATGGAGCAGGAGCTGTTTCCCTTTGGTACAAAACCACCCTGAAGCTGAGCTTCACCTGCTCCTGTCAGCCCGTGCTGAGGGTGCTCTTAGTCTTCCTTTCTCCCGATGTGGCTTGGGAAGGGAGTTGATCACATTCCCCAACTTTTCAGCCGTGAGAATTAAAAACTTTTAAATGACAGCTGAGAGGACTGGACTCCCCTGACCTATGGAGCTCGGGCTTTGGGTAAAACTTCAAGAGATCCGAGCAAAACTCCCAGTAAGCTCAGTAGCATTGATTTCGCTCCAGCCGTAATGAGCCTTAGCAGCTCTGTCAGTCGCACATCTTTGATCTCCATTTTACTACTAGTTTCCTTATCTCTCCAAAAAGCTCTGACTTTTGGTTCCCTGTCAGTTGATTCCTCTGATTTTTCAGGTATTTCTGAGACAAGTGTGCTGGTTTTGGAATTGTGCATTTGTATCTTTCTCCTTGAGATTTCGGTTATTAGCCCCTCATCCAGTTCCCCCTTTGCAGAGCTGGAGGTTTTCACGCTTTCCCATGTCAATGCTGTTGATGGGTGAGGTCCTAGGGACGAAGTCACCCCAACAGCTTGGCCACATGAGGTTCTGAAGGCCCTTCAGGCAGTGTTGAAGGGAGAACGTGCAAAGGAGGACTTGTACAATGTGCATAATGAAAGCCCCTTAAGCCTGGGTGTCCACCACTGGCAAAATCTCGGGATATAATTATCAAAAACACTAGGTATGACCAAGAGCAGTTGTAGAACTGTTTTGGTTGGAAGAGACCTTCAAGATCACCAAGTCCAACCTCTAACACAGCACTGCCACGTTACCACCTGTCTATGCTTGCATTTAATTGCCCGGCACACAGCGACGGGATCTGAACAACGCCTATAAATACTTCAAGGGTGGATGTCAGGAGGATGGGGCCAGGCTTTTTTCAGTGGTGCCCAAGGACAGGACAGGAGGTAACGGGCACAAACTTGAACACAAGAAGTTCCATCTAAACATGAGAAGGACCTTCTTTCCTGTGACCGCAGAAGAGCCCTGGAAGAGGCTGCCCAGGGAGGTGGTGGAGTCTCCTTCTCTGGAGACATTCCAAACCTACCTGGACACGTTCCTGTGGGACCTGCTCTGGGTGGCCCTGCTCTGGCAGGGGGTTGGACTGGATGATCTCCAGAGGTCCCTTCCAACCCCATATCATCCTGTGATTGTTCTGTGATGGATGGATCACTTTGGACTCCAAACTTCATGTGGGAAGCAGCCTTCAGTTTGGTGTCACTGTCCCACCAGCCAGATCTTTCGGTGGCCGATAGATCACCTGTGTTTTATCGCACATGTCTGCCACGTGCCTGGTGGGAACTCTGTTCTGAGGAGAAGCTGTGCAGCAGGAGAGCCTCCGAAGGAAAGGGTAAGATCGTAAATCTCCCGTGGCTGAATCAATCCTTTGCTGCTGGAATTGGCTCCGTCAGGAGTGTCACTTACCAATCCTATCGCGGGAAAAATATTCCTTCTGACAAGTCTAATCCATTAATTGCGGTTGATGATGCCGCGTGCAATTGGAAGAGCGAGTGGCAAAGGGGATGTTAACAGTGAACGTTGCAAGGATTTCTCAGCCGCCGTGCACTTCATGTCCTTCAACATCGCCGGTTTTGACATCCCATTAGCAGCGAATTGCATTCCCACCGATACAGCCGAGGCTTTTCAACCCTCTGGAAACAGGACTGCAATTTTTATGAAGTCTGCCTATGTTTATTTCGTGAGAAAACAAAAACAAGATATTGAAAGCAAACAGCTTCCAAAAATTGAGTGGTGTAACTGTAAACTTGTAATTTGGGAATGGTTGTTATATTTACCATTGCAAAGATCAATCTCTAGCTTTTGTGAGCTGGTTATTTTGCCCAGTCTGGAGAACTTATTTTAATCACTGGAAGCTAATTTCATTTCCAAGCCTGAAAATGGTCCCAAACATTGAAATTATATGTTAATATACAGAGATTGACAAAAGGAAGCTGGTTGTATCGACTTGGAATTAATGAAGCAATTCAGTGATGAACAATAATGCTGGCAGGAGGTGTTAAGGAGAATTGTTGCAGTTGTTAAATTTTGGCACCGAGAGGTCTCATTGCTCTGAGGAGACAGTCGGATCACAGCAAAATGGAAATTACCTGGGAACTTCGGAGTTATTTAGCCAACCTGAGTCATTACACAAAGAATACTGGAGGAAACAGGAAAATGTTGATGGAGGGATTCCTGTATATCCACAAGCGCTTTACTACATTGATGAGGGAAGAGTCCTGCCTGCTTTTATATGAAATAAGAGAAATTACACATTCCTCGCTTAGGTAGGGCTGTATCCTGCTGCGGGCTGTGATGATAAATTAACTGTATTTTACTCTGTGTTACAGCAAAGATTGAACTCTGGGCAGACAGTGGCTGTTATTCCTCGTTTGCAGCTCTGGAGTTGCGCGTCCTGAGATGAGGTGCTGCAAAGCAAAGGTGGCTGGTCATCAACTGGTTGCAACCACGCACAGACAGCAGCCAGACCATGCACAGTTTTGCAGGGTGACCAAAAACTTTGCTTTTGCTGTGGATTTTCCCTTTTTGTGGGAAGTTTGTTAACCCAAGTTCATGTTGGGCTTCTTGCACGCAGGATGCGGACTGTTTCCTAGTTTGGGCTTGGTGCACGTTTTGGTTGCTGACAGCATGGAGGTGTTTCTCCTTCCCCAGGATCAAATTCGTAGACAGCTCTGTGATGCTTGATGGTCAGCGGTGTGAGGGCTTGGAAGTGCCTGAACCAGGTTTTGTTCCTTTGACCAGAGATCAAGATCAGCCAAGACACAAAAAGCGTAAAGCTTCATGTCAGTAGAAAAGGAAAACTTGTTAAGAAATAGAGTTTCTGTTCTTTTGAATAGAAGTCTCAAGTAAGACTGTACAGAAGGATGCCAAGATGTGTTGCTGCTGTTAACATCTCAAGTCTTTGAACTCATACATGCAATACTTGAGAGACCAATTTGAAGAAGCTGAATTCAAGGCACAGCAAAAACGCTTTAGAAGCTGCTCACTGACAGTGATAAACATGTGAAACAGTGAAGTAGTTGCCCAACGGATTTTGAAGTAGCTGCTAGGGAAACTCTTCCTTCGAGGAAGCCAAAGTTGAAAGTTGAAGCGTGTTTACCAATTATTGACTTGTTGATTGATGGCTTAGTAAGATGAATGAGACGTGAAAACATCAACACCAATTTTCTCACAGACGAGGGGGTTTCTGGGCACCACCGCAAAAGCAGAGCGGGGCCATCGGTGGGAGAAATGGTGCTCTCTTTCTCCCAAAACTGTGGCTGGAAAATACATTTTGCTTGTAAATGCGCATCTTCCTAAGTGTCTTGGGAGCAGAGGGTTTGACGTCCGTGTCCAGGCTTTTTGCTCATCAGCCTTCAACTTCAAATGGGATTTTGTGTCCTCTGGCTCTAATGAATGCCTCGAGGCTCCTCTTCTCTGGTAGCGAACTGCACATGCTACTTCCCTGCATCCTTAGACTTGCACTGCAGTTTGTGGTATGCAGAAGTCTGTCAGAAGTTTTCCTTTTATTTTTTATTTTTATTAGTTTTTTTTCCTTTTCAGGAGGAAGGCTGGGACTGTTTCTTTATCCTGCTGGTAGTCAGTTTTTCCTGAAGCGCTAAGTCTTAGCGCTCGACCTTTTTTGAGGTAAAACGTAAAACTCTTTGAAATTATGGCCTCTTCTGTTTTGGTAGCTGGATAAGGGTCCCAGGGAAGGAGAGATCTATTTTGGTTAGATATTAAATATAGGTGGTTTATTTTCACTAAAACAAAGTGAAGTTTCTTGTTGAACTATCTTGAGTATACTGCAAACGAAGTGTTTATTTTTTAAATCTCAAAGCAACTAAAAGCTGTGGACTTCTTTTTTTCCCTTGCAATAAGCAGTAAAAATGCTGAATGCTGACAGTTGAAAATACTTCTATTTCACAACCTGATGATGTTCTCCGAGTGTAATTCAGGTTTGCAAAATTACTTTAAGCCCCCTCTGCTGCCTCTTTTTATTTGCCAACTCCCTTCAAAGACCTGAGCTCTATGAAAATGTCATTTTGGGGCAGCTGTGCTTTGAATTTCAGGCTGAAGCAAATTTAAATTCTCCATGTGAAAGTCTCTATCGGGGTCCTGGTATCCTCTCTTATCACCGTGCTATGCATGTGGATGCCACAAACTTCTCTACGTTCCCTTGATGTAAGGTAGCATTATCACATTTTTAGTGATGGAAAATGATTTGTCTGAGGTCATAGAGTAAATCTACGACTCGGGTAGGACTTAGTTCAGTTGTGTTGGATCCTTGGGTTTTAACCACGAGACCATTCTTCCGCCCTTATAATTAAGCTAATTTGAGATCAGAGATGTAACATGCATATAAGGTTTACTCTAAAGTGTGATTTTTTTGTTGGTGTAAGGTCTGAGATGGCACTGAAACCTTCGTCTAGGGCCTGTTCCCAAGTACCAGTGTGCTTTCTGTGGGGTCTGTGGCCAGGAGCGGCATCTCTCCTCCTTGAAAAATTGATGGCCTCCGCTTTGTTCGCTTTGGTATCTGAAAACTCAGCAGGCAGGAGATTTGGATGTCACCAAGATAAAATGCCACATTAAATGCAGATCGGTGCCACTGTAGATGTTCTACAAAGTGCAGATATACTGCCTGTGAGACCGATGGCTTGCATTGTTTTATTACAATAAAGAGTATTTCTGGTCCTAACAGGCTATCCATTCGGAGGGTATGACAATACCCTGGGAAAGGTAATTAGTTAAAGCAGCGTCAGCTCATCAGAGACTGTAAAGAGGGGGGCGAAATATGGTCTTAATGTCAGCCCCAGTCTTGGGTGAGTAAAACCAGCCCCGCAGCTTACTGGTGTTAGGCACAGCAGTCATTGCTTACCCCATGTACCAGTAAAATATGGTGCCTCTTGGGTGGATCCATTATAATGGATTTCTGTTGACTCAAAACCTTTTGCCAAAGCAGTGGCAAAGTGCTTGGGCATCCCTGGCTGCCTGGGGTTTAATCCTGTCCCTATTGGTCCCTCAGGTGGGTTCTGTTGTCTCTGAATTCAGACCCTCTCCGCTGGTGGGGCTGCTGGTGTGGACTTTCCGCTGAGAAGATGAGTTCCTTGCAGCCGTGCTGTCAACACAGCCCATGTGGGGCTCACTGTGGGGTGCTCTGGTTGGGCTGTCCCAGTGCCAGCGTCTCCAGAGAACCATCAGCTGGTCCATGGGTAAATCTGTGAATGGCATTTCCATCCTTAACGTCCCTTAACAGACTTAATGTGGCCCCGCAAGCCCAAAGCGATGTGGTTCTTGTTGGAAGTGCTGTTGTGCTCCTCAGGCTGGGTGCTGGCAGACCTCCTTCTGGAGATGCTTGTGTTGCTCGTTATCGGGGCTGGCTGTGCGTGCACATCAGCTTTGGGCTGGGGAGCTCTTGAGGGTTGCGAGGCTTCATTTCTGAGGAAAGAGATTGTATCTCATGTCTACCGTCAAATTTGAAATGGCCTTATCTCTTCTCTTCTGTCTGTATTCTGTACTAAAAAATAAGTGCCATTGGGGAAAAGGAAGAAGAGTCTTGGAAAACTCCAGGGGCTGACAGTGATGATTAGAAATGGATATGGGTCTGCAGCAAGAAGTAATAGAGTCCAAGGTAAGGACAGAGACTGCTAGAAACAGGATGGTTTTATTTGCGGTGCCCCTTTGATGGAACAGGGGGGGACGAAAAACATGGTTTATTTTTCTTCTCTAAGGAAGTTTGTGTGTTTAGTAAGAGTGAGGCACTGAAATGCTTTTAGCCCAAAAGCCCGAGTGTTGATGTTCTCGGGGCATGTCTGTGGTTTTGGAGCTGCACATCTTCTGCACATCTTGTATTGTGCACGCAGGGAGTGTTCTGCGGTTTTGGAGTGCAGACCGTTTCCACAGCAGCCTCTATTTTGGGGTCAGATTTTGTGCTGGCCTCCAAAATCTCCTTTGCTGTCCGATCTGCTTGCTCATAAATCAGTCCTGAGAGATGCTTTATTCCCCCCGCAGGCAGCCTCAGCACGAGACATCACCCGTCTGAGCCATCTTGGTGCTTTTGCTCTTGTATTTTGGTATCCAATACCCCATTCTCTCTGAACCTTTCCTTGCCTTTATTTTCAAGTATGTAGGCACAATATTGGGCAAGAATCTTAGCTGGCCTAAAATTAAAGGTGGTGGATGAGAGGTAAAGCTCTCAGGACTCCTGGGGATAAAACAGAGCAGTTTATCAAAATATCTCACTCCCTGACTAAATAGTTCAGGATTTTGCTGCCTCTTTGACAAAGCAAAGTCAAACTTGTCACTGTTTTCATTCTGATAATTAGTTTTTTTTTGGGGGGGGAGGAAAAAAACAATCCTTTTCTTTAGTGAAAAGCCTGCTTTTCGGTCAAAGCCTGTTTTTCAGCAGAAAATGGGAGGAAATTGAGCATCCCTATCAAAACCCTGCCTCTGCAGCTCTCTGTCACCCAGGCTCGGGTGCAGGAGAAGCCGCCGTTGCCCTTCCGTGCTCCTTCAGCCGCTCCAGCGAGGTCCCGTGTGCTCCAGGCGGGCACATCCCCAGCCAGGCATAATCCATGTCTCTGCAGCGGGGGATGATGAATGCCCCCAGTGTCCAGTGTAATAATTCTGGGTGTTGCTGGGAGTGGTCTCCTGCTGTAAGAAGCAGGGAATAAGGTTTGGGCTGGGCAGGATGAGGAGCTCTAATTATTTATCGGGTAGGAATCCAACCTTCTCTACTCACTGCTTAATTAGGCTGTCCAGAAGCTGGGATTAAAGACTTTGCGTTATTGGCTGAGGAGAAATAAAGATGGTTTAACGTGACTTCATCAAGCAACCTTCAACAGCATCTGTTATACTGCCCCAAATCCTGTGTGTGTTTTGAACCCCTGGCCCTGAAGCGTGGCAGTGAGTTAGTACTTAGAGATTTCTCCTGGACATTTATTCTGAGCGCTCAAGTTGATGGCCGTGAACCTGGCTACCGGGGATGCTTTTCCTGTGATGGCTTAATCGGGTTGATAGACTGTCCATCATTTATTTTTATTTATTTGTATTTAGGAGAGGGGGAATGGGTTACATGGACTCTGTTGGACAGCTGTGAGCAGTGACAGAAAACAGGGTCTAGCTGGGACCTCGCAGGCTTGTAGCTGCCCAAAATAAACCACAGGGTATTTAGTGCATAGGGGTGAGCATGGAGAAGGACGAGGTGTGTTCCTGTCCCAGCCCAGCCACTGCTGCGTGTTCAATATGGGTCATGGTAAGCAGGGAATTCCATCTGTGTTTAGTGGGGTTTGGGAGAAAGCATTTTAAAGGCAAATACAAAGACCTGGTGACTTGTCTGCCAAGAGCTGAGGCTTGGAAAACACTCTCCTGACTTGGGATGTAGATGATGTTGCACCACCTCGAGTGAAACCAAGCCTTCTGCTGCGGGCAAACAGCCCCGGGCTGCAAACCTGTCCACTGGTCATGGGTGGGATGGCATCCTGGGGTGGGCATGCGATAGATTTGTTCTGCTGTTCCCAACTGGCTGTCGTTCACATGAAGGCTTTTATTGCGAACGCCAAGGGGATTTTTAATATAATGGATTTTTCGAACAGGATGTTCATAAATGGTTAAGTTAGAGTGGGGTAAACTGGTGGTTTTCTTTCTCGAGGTGATTTGCAGGCTACAGGCAGGGCGAGAGGGGAAAAGCCTCTTCTGTAGCAGAGTAATAACAAATAGTAAGCAAGTGTCTAGAGATGTTCGGCATTTTATTGTGCTCCTTAAAATACATATGCCTTGAAGTCTGCCAGGCGTTTTGTTCTACAAAGCATATGGTTTAACAGATAAAATGATTTCTGACCTGGAGACCTGAACTGACAACTTTGGAGACAAACAAAAACCAGGATGGCTCCATCTGTCAGGCCTGTTTCATCTCCATGCTGCTTACTGACATTTATGTGTGTGCATCAGGAAACTCTGCTTCAGTGCCCCTTTCTCTCCCTTCTCCAGGAGTCACTCAGCATCCATCCTCATGTGTCTTGGCTTGGTGCACATGTTCAACTCCAGGCTTCTGGCCACAACCTCTGCTTTGAAGGGCTTGGCCACCTCTGTGATTTGCTGCTTCAGTGGTTCCTTGCTGAGGGAATGAGTTGGTTGCTGGATGCAGTCGGAAGCACTGAGCAGGATCTCCTCTGGCCCTCTCTGGGGCTCAGGAGCAAGACTCAGCAAGTCAAGTTAGCTCCATCTCTGTCTTGATTCCAAAGGGTAGTTCATAGATGTCACTCCAGTGGCATATTCTTTTGGATAACAAAAGCTTTGAGTGCTGGCCCTTGTGCCCTGTTTCCATTTCAGTTTGTCATGATCTCAAGATCCCTGTTGAGGTTTCTGGCGTTGGTTTGATAGTCCTGTCTGGCCGTACACCCGTTGAGTCTGCATCCTAGCAATTTCCTGCAATACCTCAAAGTTAAGCATCCCCTGCAGAGGTGCTTGCTGAACTAATTCCTTATATCACTGTTGAATTCAGAGGCTGAATGATGGTCTAGAAAGCCCAGCTGGCCTCTTCTTGCAGACAATGGTCATTTATCAACTTCTGCATGGTCACAGTGTTCAGGCATTGATTGCAGTAGGGAGTGGTAGTATCCAAAATTGGGTAGAGCCCAAAATTGCTCATCTGCCTCCATTCCCTTGGGAAGAGACTAGGGCTCCCTGAACTGGGCTTCATGCATCCACAGCAGCTTGGGTTGTCATAGTGACTTTACCTCTGGAGAAAGAGGCTGGAAGAAGGGAACAATAAGACTGGAGATGTCCCATATACACAGTTTTTCTGGGTGGGGATGTAGCTGGGGATGGGTAGCAAGGGGTGGATGCTGCCAGCTCTGTGAAGCTTTGGGTGATGAACTTTCTCGTGTTGCCTCCTAGAATAAACTTTGACTTCTTCCTCCTCCTTGTCTCATTCTTCCCTCAATATTCCCGATCTCCTGTGTGCGTTCAGCAGTAGAACAGATGATGGCTTAGGAGAGGGGGATTATTTCTGTTCTTACCGGCAAATATATACCCATGTAGTTATTTAAAGCTGAAACTGAAAAGCCAGCAGCATCTGAAACAGAAGCTCTGCTAAGAAGTTTTAAGCAAACATTATTAGATGTGACCTCTTATTTATGAAAGACTTTGCAAACGAAAGTCTGTTACACTCTTATTGCCTCAGCGAAAGACCTATTTTCCCAGTCATAATACCCCGCCAGCAATCAGTCTGATTAGAGTTTAGGATGATGCAGTAAATATACGAAAGCTCAATTTAACCAACGGCACAGAAGCAAATAATAATAAGTTGGGGCCTTTGGCCATAAAAATGCAGGCGTTTACCTTGAATGTTGACTTAAACCATTTCAATTTTGTGCCAAATGAGGCTTGAAATGTATTACCCAATGTGCAATGTCCAACCAATAAAAAGTGCCTTAAATATTGTACCTTCCTGCTGGCAGCGGTCTACGGAAGTTAAACATTGCTTTCTTTGTTGGGGCTCCCTGGAGACAAAGCAATAACCAAAGGGTTTTGTTTGTTTATTTTGGGATCTCGGAGCAAACAGTGAACATTCCCTGATGCCGTGGGGGCTTTCTGCTGTCACCTGGACCGTCTGGCAAAGGAAAGCTTTGGTGGCTTTCTGCTCCAAGCCTGCGATTCTAGGATGAAGGACCAGGATAAGACAAAGGAGAAGTACAGATAGATAAAGCAAAGCCGTCAAAATCTTCATCCCTTCGCTTTACTGAGCTTCCTGACTCATTAGCAGGCCTGATTATCCAGTTCCTTGGCTTTAATCTCTAATTAAACACCACTGCAGACAGTGTGTTTGTGCCAAGCTGAACATAAGTGGTCTCTTCTTAATAAATGTGTAACTATGATCTCTGTACCGTTAACCAGAAAAATGTGAGAGCCTGAAGTTCTTGGGGAATGGTAATTGCCAAAGAGACTTGCTTTTTTTTTTTTCCCCCTTTAAATGCACAGTAGATGACCGTTAGGCTTTCAGTATCTTTTAAATGGTAATTCCTTAAATCAAAGGCGTTTTTAAAAATAAATGGCAGGGAGGCCTCTGTATGTGACCGTCAGGCAGCAAGGTGGTAATTAATCTGTCTGGAGAAGAATCCCAGAGCTGGGGGTGTTATCTTTTGTTCCCAGCTCTTGGTGATCTTTCTGCAGGCTCTGGGGGGCAGAGGATGCTCGAGCAGGTGCTAATTCCCAACTGCACCGAAATGTTTTGTTGTCTTGGTCATGGGGTAAAGATATTCAGTGCTGCTTGAATTCCTGCTCTGGTTTTGGGTCAAGCCCGTGTTTGGGTAGTCCACGTGGGAAAATTATTTGGGGGAAGAAGCTGGGAGCAGGAGTTTCAGGGCGGAATAACTATTATGTTACGTTATTCTGCTGCTTCTGCTAAGAACTGCAGCAAACAGCCTTGAAATGGCTTAGGCAGGATCACACCATCTCTGGAAGGGCAGTAACATCTAAAGGGCTCAAACCTGATTGCAGAAGCGCGGTTGATTACACCTGACCCCTACGCCTGGACAAGCATTTTCTTTAGCCTCTTGTAGCACACTGCCTGAAACAAGAACAGCTTCTTTAAAGAAAAAGCATGAAGGGAACATGCAGCTGGTGTGTTGATAGCACAGGGCTAAACCAGTGCTATGTTTTAGTTTACAAACCTGGGACTGCCTAGAAAGCTTTTGGCCAAAACCTGAGATGCTGAGGGACATGGATGAGGACGCATGTGCAGGTCAGGGTTGCATCCACATGAAGTAGCGTGTGCTGGAAAGCTCTACAAGGATGTACAGCTACCTCAGCCTGTCCACGTGCGCTGTTTGCCTTCTGGGTTTTCACTCTTGCCTCTAAAATATCTGCTTCTTGAGCTTGGGCAAGGGATAGGAGCAGACCTGCATCCTTCAGAGCAAGGGGCTGGGGTCTGGGTGGAGAAAGGGGAATTTCAACTGCAGAGAAAACAAGACGGAGGGGATTTTGTCCCTCTTTACTCTGAAACTGCTCCTTTAAAGTCACGGGGGGGGCACATTTCTTTCTCCGCAGCCCTGGGGCAACGGTTCAGCTGCAGAGGCTGCAGCAGATGGAGAGGCTGCCCCTGTGGCTGGAGGCATTGCTATAAATTCCCCATGTCCTGGGAGGTCGATGCCGCGCAGTGGACATCTCCTTCTGGTGCTCCGTGGTGGGGGGACCAGGCTCTGGGTCCAGCCTTTTGCTGCCTCCAAGGCAAAACGTAGGACTTGCTCTTCAGGGCTTGGATGGGGAAGGGCAATGCGCTGATTTCCAACACATGCAGCCTAAGGAGCCACCAGAGCCCCCAAGTTCAGGTGGGTCAGTGTGAGGTGAGATCACCCTGGATATTTGACTGCACCGTGGTACTTCTCAGGCGATGGGTTTCATGAGGGGTGGGCTTTTTTTAAGTAGACACGTGAGTGATCTCAAGCCTCCCCCCAGCATCACCTTCTTCTTTTTCTTTTTTCCCCCTGAGCAGATGTGAAGATGGTGCTTTTGTCAGCTTTCTTCCAGCTCAAAAAAAAAAAAAGAATATTAAATTCAGGAAGGGTGCACAGAAGGGATGGGAGCAAGTTTTCCTATCACACATCAGAGCCGCGTGTCCCACATTCCCCTCCTCGAGGCGGATCCTTTGCCTTGATTTCTCTTCTTTACCTTTTTCTTTTCTTCTGTCATGACTCCTGGAATAATTAGTTAGTAGCAACTCTGTGTGTGTGGCTTTAAAGGCATCTTTTATATCAGCAGCACGGGTTCCCTTTGCCACAGCTCTCTGCAGTGGCTCATCCCCTTGAAGATACACAATCAATACTTCTCCTGAACCCACTGATATACTTGGCCATCACTTAAATATCATTACAGGAAAGATTTCAACAAGATCACTGCACATTATACTTTAAAGTTTGACTTTAAAAGAACGTCTAGGCTTTGCTAAAAGGCATTAGTAATGGGATTCTCTATCTTTGAGCTTAATTTATTCTGAAGAGAAAAAGGCCATTATCTTAAATCTTTTTTTCCCCTTTTCCTCCTCTAACAAAAAAGAAAAAAGGAAAAAGCAGGCCTCTGAAGTCCAGTACTTATGGCAAAATCATTGTTTAATTACTCACTCTTTTAACCCTTTGGAGGGAGGTGAGGTTGGGGGAAGGTGGGAGCCAACTGCATTTTGGTGTCACGTCTCCTGTCGCTCCACAGACAATGCTACAGTTGGTATATTTTCCAACTCCTCTTCCTCTCTACCTGCTGTGCTCCAGGATTAGCCAGTTGTGGGCTCATCTTCGGTGAGAAAACGCAGTGTCGTAGCTTTGTTGTCGGTATGACCTGACTAAACCAGAAGGTCGGATACCAAAACCCTGGGATTTCTCAGTGGTAACCAATAATTGCAGGGTGGGAACCTCCACCTGAAAGGCTTCCTTTTTACAGACATATCCTCCTTTGCAGAGTTCTCGTTAGCTAGGCCAAAAATCGGAGTGGAGGTGAGTACTTGTCCATGGATGTATTTTATGAGCAGAGACTGCTGGGTTCTTGAGGATTTGATTTCCATCAATACTACCAGAGCAGGGAGCCTCCGAACCTCCTGTTATTAATGCTCGGCCAAGCTTGAATTTTATGGTCCATACAAAGCCTGCGTTGTGCTTGTGCTTCAAAATTGAGCAAAAAGCCTTCCTTTGGGTTTAATTCCACCCACGGATAGGTTTTGCTTTGGATTAAAGCATATGGATCTCTTGGATTAGGCCAGAAACGGGCCCAAGCTCAGCTTTCAGTAGCAGAAGGGTTTTTTTGGGTGGCTGAGGAGCAGAACCCAGGAAAGCTTTTTTTTTTTTCCAGTTCAGAGCAAAATGTGGTTCTCCAGAGCTCTGGGATGCGAATCTTCGCTCACATCAGCGTACTTAACTGCGAAATCTGTGGGGTGCTGGAGTGGAGCAGAGCAGAGGCTTTGCCCCAGGGTTGCGGGAAGTGCATTAACTCCAGATGTCCTGCATCTTGGGCTGTGACTTTCCCATTTCACTTGAATTGGTTTCTGCTCTCTGGGGGCCCTCTAGGTGAAGGCAGGACTCGCTGTCCCTCAGAGCTATCGCTGCTGGTGCCTGAGTTATCATACGAGCTAAGGATCAATTATACATTAGAGACCTGGTAATGATGAGAATTAAATGAGCTTTTGCTGAAGTGTGCCGTGCTTCTGTTCACCTTCAAATAGAAACTGCTCCGAAGAGCACCAACATCTGCACAAATAATCTGTCTTCTGGAAAGCGCATCGATCTCCTGTTTACATATGGGAGTGCTCTCTTCTCGTCTCTCCTGGGGCCATGAGCTCTGCATGCAAGAATGCAGGATACGATGGTTTTCCCAAGGAAAACCTGGGTCTGGTGGATGCACATCACCTCTAGGTCCCAGTTACGGGGAGCATGGAGCCAGCAGGGTCCTGTGCCCAGGGCTCAGTGTCCTCCTAGGCTCTGAAGGCTCTGCTGTGTAGAGAACATCTACCTGGGTACATCTGGATGCTCCAGCTGCTCCTTCATGGATCTGTAGGGAGTTGCCACCTTTTGCCAAAGATGCAAAATGGTGTTTCTCCTAAAGCCCCACCTGGTGAACCCAGGAACCCACCTCCCTGGATCGATGGTTTGAGCACTTTTTGTGGTGGTATTTGTCTGTGGTTCCTTCTTTCTCCAACACTTGGGTTAAGTCAACCAAGTTGGGTTTGGTGTTTTGCTTGTCCTAGGCCTGGGTGGTTTTAAATGGGGCTGTAACTTTAGCCATAACTCAAGGGTGTGTTGAGTCATTCAGGGTTTCTAGTGCTTTGGATGGTTTCTCATGGTTTTGGTCCTAAGTGTGACCTAAACCCAGGTCTCCTGACTTAAACAAGCGTCACTGGGCACCTGTAGCATTACCTTTAATTTGTGCAACTTGTATAGATCGATGTAGAGTCCTCGTGACAATCCAGTCCAGTGGTTAAAGCAGCGCCAGGTACTTTTCTTCTGCTATTTGAATCCCCTTGACTCAGTTTCTCCCTACGGTAAAGCCACGTTACCGACGCCTACCTAGTTCAGTGCAGTTCTGAAGGTTAATTTATTTTTTCCAAAGCACTTAGCAAACATTAAGCGTTACATAAATCTCAAGTATTATTATCCACAAGATGCATTGATTTGCAGAGTGTGGTCACATTGTCTGGATTTCTTTTTTCCTTTAAAAATTTCAATCCATTAGAAAGGGAGGGGAACCCCCAGCATAGCTCTCACACAAGGCCAAATAGTTACGTAAACAAAGAGCACAAAATGTCTAATCAATGAGAAGGCAAACGGGGCCAACTGGGTATCAGCTCCAGCCTCCCGTTACGGTTTGAAGGGGCTGTGCTGGAGACTCGGGGCTCGCTGGGATCGCTGCTGCCGCTGTGTCCCCTCCACGAGCGTGGGGACACACTTGTGGTGCCAGTGCTGGGTGGCAGCACCCCAGCATCACATTTCCCCACTTTTCCCTTATTTCCGTGCGCCGTCTGCTACTCCGTGCTGCCTCCAGTTGCCCTTGGTTATAGAAAGGAGCGGCTCACGCGTCACTGGGAAAATCAAATTCTTCCAGCAGAAAGCAGTGTTATTTACACACCTCTGCTGCTGTTATCTCTCTCAGGACAGGGCAGCGCAGAGCGGCATTTTTGGGGGGGACTGAATGTAACCACGGGGAATAAATCACCAGGGAGCAGTGGTGAAGAGCAGGGTTGCTCCTCCAGCTCCTCGATGATGCTGTAATTTACCCTATCAGGAACAGCAGGACAGGAGAGATAACTGAATACTTTCTGTTAGGGTGGGGGAACTGACAGAAATGTGGGGTGTTATTTTTTTTGCTGAGTGGCAATATAATGGCTAGCATTGTGTTTTTCTCCATTTTTACTCGGAAAGCTAAGATGGAGAAAGCAGAGACTATCTGTTTTTTAGTCTGTTCGGAGTCATGAAAGGTGTCCCCTCCCCAGCTCCAAATCAATCATAACTCCCTTAGACTCATTGATTTACAGACAGCATGAAACCACCTGCTGCCTACATCCCCAGGTTGTTTTCGTTTTTGTGAGAAATTCTGAATTTTGCATTAGTCCGAGATGGCAAGGAGCAGGATGGTTGTAACCAGGGGCTGAGCTGAGCAAGTTGCACCTAATTTGACCTGCTCCTGTGGCTTGCAGAGCCCACCTCCAGGGTTCCCATCTCCTCAGTGCTCACATCTGGGCTGAGACCAAGCGAACTTGTTTCATGCAAGCCTGTAAAATCATAAGCTTTTGAGTCAATGAGGTGGGAGTTGCCAGTCCTGGGGGAACTAGTTCTTGCTGGTGGTCCCTAGACTGGGGTTGATGGTTCAAGAGTTGGGTCTTCTTTGGGCCAGAGTCATTCCAGCTCCTGCTAAATCCTCTGAGCCCGCTCATTTTCACTAAAAAGGGGGGATGTTCAGAGGCTGCACCAGGCTCTTGAGCTTCTCTGCCTGGGCTCCTCTCACGTGTGGTGAGCACTTGAATTTTGCCATGGTGCACCAGTTTCTAAGAAAACTGAGGAAGCTATTGCTTTTCAAGAAGCCAAAAAACATTGTGGTTCTTTTTTAAAAAATTTGTTTGCTACTGGATGGGATTCATGTTTGCAGAAAGTGCTTTGACATTGGAGTCAAACGGACCCAACAGAAGTGCAAAGCGCTGCTGTTCCCCTCCAGTGATGAGATGTGAAAGCTGAAGAAGCCCTTGCAACAAACTTCCCCCGAATCTGAAGTGTGCGGCGGGTTTCAAAGCCGATCCACTCGGCGCCTCCGCTCTTCAGAAGAGTGGTCCTTCTGCAGCAGTAGATTACAGCGGTAAGTGCGTTCTGCTGAATGGGATCTCTCTCCTGCAGTACACGCTTTCATTGTCCCAACCACATTTTGGTATTTGCCATAAGCCACGCGCTCTTATGAAAAACCATTTGCAAGATAAGTAAAGGAAAATGTAATCCCTGAGTGGAATGAAGGGTGCTTTGAAATGAATGGGGGATAATCCTTTTGTTGTCTGTTACAAATGCACTTTATTTCTGCATTATCTGAGCATGAGAATAGACTGTTCGCTCAGCCAACAAATCCACTGCAGCACCCTCTCCCCATTGCGTCAAACCCAAGTGGCAGGCGGCAGAGCAGCCTCTGAACTTCCTTAGGTCGGCGCCTTGCAGAAAGGTTTCTTTTGAATTTCAAAATCCTGTTGGCGTGATTGTTTTGGCGCTTGCAATGCTCAGGGTCTTGGCTTAAGTCACGCTCAAAGACGATGGGTTGAGATGCACGAAGCGGTCTGAGGGATTTAGCTGTCTTCCTGCCCTTGCTTTTCTATCGAGATGGGCAGGGAAATCTCCCTAAATTGCTTTTGAAATCACAAAGCCCAATCTATACCCCAGGGTTGCTTGTAGTTGGGGCAGAAGAATTTCTTCCTTCTGCTTTCAGTGCGTTTTCATTTCTCTTTGCTGGCAAATTTCTCATTGCACGTTCGAGCCCATTGACTTACGCAAGGAGACGCTTCCAGCTTTTGCAGAGCGTGGACTTTTTGACCTGCGTGGCCAGCAGCCAGGCGGGATCCATCCGGCCACACCGGCGGAAAGTAAAGCTCAGAGTTTAGAGACTAAATGCCGCACAGTCTTGAACGGGAGCAGCTATTTTCAGCTAATGTTAAAGTCCTTTAGTTACTGCAGGCATTGATTCTTGGGGCCTGTAAAATGAGTCACAGCATGGCTTCTCCTTGTTTTTTTCAGTGAGTAACCGAAGTTCAGGAGATATGTCATGAGATATATTTGTTCACTCTGATTTTATTGCCTGCTGTACCCAGCCTCCAGCCAGCAATTCGAAAGTTCCTTATGCTCTCCCTCCCTCCTGGTTTGACACAAAGCTTCCCATCGCGTTTCCCTGGTGTGTTGAAGGCAGGGTGTAGATTTTTTAGGGGATTGCTTTTGCTTGAGGAAAGTCTTTGGAAGTGAGGTTTGTCCTGGGTGGAATGGTGTTGCTCAGCTTGCAGCCTGGGCAGTGCCTTTTCCCGGGTTAAATTCCCAGCAGTGATGCTCGATGCCCCAAAGCAGGAGGTGTGATGGGGTCCCATCAGATCCCAGCTGTGCGGGGAGCAGCATGGTTTTCCCTAATCACCAGCTCCGAGCTGGGAGCTCCCAGCAGTCCCGCAGCCTTTAACATGGATGGTATCAGTCTTAGAGTAATCCAGTTCCTTTTACTAAAACAATTATAGCTGGTAGAATTTGTCTTTGCAGGCATAGTAATTAGGGGAGAATAGGAAATTAATTAAAAAGCTAATTATAAAGCCCATGAATGTTGTTTTCGAACCTTTAAATGAATTTACTTTTGCTAAATGCCACCTTTTCCGATTTATTCAGCTCTGGTGGTGGCGGTAGGTGGGGAAACTGAGGGAAACAAAACATCAGTTCCTGACGTGGCGTGATGCCGTGCTGTCTTCTAAGGAGATTATGCCATATATGATGGAAAAGACACAGGAAGAGCACTAAGCTGACTGTAAGCCTGTTGTCTTCCAGCTTTTTCCATTATGAAGCACAAAGGAAATTCATGTTTTCTGCCTCCTGGAGTCTCATGCCATTCTAATCGAAAGCTAATCCCTTCAAACAAGCGCGCGTCTGCCCTTGGAGTAGGTTTGTCAGGGGGTCTTGCTTTCTTGGGAGCGACGGAGCACTGCAATTAAGCTGGGCATTGAGGTGGCTTCTTCTAGACCACGTTGGGCTCGGCAGCAATTTAAACCAAGTGTCCACTGGTAAATGGTAAAAACTACCCAGGGAAAACACGCGACGTTCCCATGCATAGCAAATGTATTCATTAGCATCAAAGCTATTACGCAGAATACCAAAATGACCTTGCAGTCATTAGACGCTTGGTATGTTATGACTTAAGTTTAGAGGGACTTGCATTACAATGTAAAATCTAATTAGTGTTACCTCTACTAATTGCTACATATTGCTGAGGTATATAAAAATAAATGCATGATTGATACCAGGTACTGTCAATGCTAAGGGTACCCCCCATTTTTAAACAGGAAGAGAAACTCAGTGCGATAATGAGTCGCAGTAATTTAGTTACCTTCATTGGCACCTTGTTAACGTGTCTCTTGTTGTCTGCTTGAATGTAAAGGAGGTTTTCGGATGCGGGTTGTGACTGTAGGGTTGGCCAATGCCCTTGGTAAGGCCCAATCAGACCATTGTGGGGTGGAAATAGCAGAAAGAGCTGTGGGGATGCATTAGGAGTGGTAGATTTGCCAAAAAACTGGTCCAAGTGCCCCCCACAAGGCCATGGATTTGGGGACAGAGCCTTCCCCCGTGCTGCTGACATTAAGGGAAACGGTGAGGTTTTATCCCCAAGAGCCTGTGTGTCCTCTCCCCAAAGGTAAAACTTCTCCTCTTGGGGCTGAACCTCTTGGTATGAAGTCTCTATGATTAAGCTAAGAATAAGTGATGGGTTGACCAAGGAATAATTTCGGCAGGGGGCTGTGCCACTGGTAGGCAATGGCTGTATTTTCACGTACGCGGGGAATAAATCTTTTAATAAAGAGAACAATTTTGTCTTCAACCTGCCTTGCTGATGAACGGTACAGGTAAAATAAGGCAAACTTGGGAGTTAAGTGAACCAACCCAACAGTAAAGGAGTCAGAAATAGCATTGGTGTGACCAGCATCGTGCCTCTGTGCACCAGGAGGTTTGTTTCCAACGTAACTACAAGTCAAGGGGTGGAGGGGGGGTCTGATGTTGAGGGAAGGAACCATGAGTATGTTAGAAACAAAACAGCAGCCAAGAATAACCAGAGATGAAAAAGCGTCCTGGTGGAAATGGCCGTGCCTACCTGAATGGCTGATTTCTGGACACTTTTGCTTCTCAGCATCATCACAATTTTGTTTAGGGTTTTTGTTTGTGGGTTTTTTTTTCGCACTAACCGGGTTAGGAAAAGTTGAACGGCTGATAATTAAAATGAAATCATTGTTCCTTGTGGTCTCTAGTCCTAGGAAGTCATCATCAGAGCCAGACAGGGGTATTTTGATATTTTATACTCTTTTTTTTGATATCTGGGGGGAAGTTACAAAGCAGGGAAGGACGGCAGGCCCAGCAGTTTTATAATCGCTCTTTCTAATGTGCGGTATCATGGGACGCCTCTTAGATGTCTCCACAGTGGCTTCTGTGTGCTTCAAACACGTGTGCTGTTAAATGCAGAAACCAGCTACTGAATTAATGAATGTGGCTTCAAAGGACCCTCCCCCCTTTCCCAAGCTGGAGATCTGAAGGCGATCTGGAAGTGGGTGACATGCCTTTGAAAATTATGCAGCGCAAACAATACACCTCATTAAATAAAGTCAGCAAAAGCAGCACAGAAATCCAAAGTGGAGAGCGGACATGGGGGGACCAACGTGAAGTTTCCTAACCACGTCCAAGGCAGGCAGCAGCAAAAAATGGGCGCGAGCTGGGAGCGGAGCTGAGCACGTCTGAACAACCTTCACTATGAGGTTGTAGCGTTCCCTCTGAGGAGCTTCTGGATGCAGAAGCCAAGCAGAAGGAGCCTGGCTATGATGCCAGCGAGTCTTCTGCTGCAGGCTGACCCCAACAGTGATGGGCAGCTCTGCCAGCGGAGGGACTGGGATGGGTTTCTTGTGTCCTGTCTACTGAGAAGTGTTGGGCAATGCAAGGTGGAGCTACTTACCTGCTCCATCAGGGTGCTGGTGGTGTCAGAAGGGTTTTTCTAAGCAGGATGAAATCGGTGTTTTGACAGGCTGTCAAGTCATTTATACCTGAATGTCTATTAAAGTCTGGTCCACCTCTAATGTGAACAATCTCAGCTCCACCACCACCACTACCTCCAAAGAGGACCCACCCTCCCGTTGGGCACGGGGCCAGCTTGGCCGCCCTGATGCTTTACCCGTTCTGAAATGAGGATTAATGAGTTCTTCCATCTGATACTTGTTTGAGATTTGCCATTTGGGTTCATTTTAAGCTAATTTTATTCTCCACGTCGCTGGCAATTTATGCAGCAAATGCAATTATTGGAGATGAACGCCTGCCACAGCTGAAGGCTAGAAGTGCCACTTCCTTGGATGCGCAAGGAGCAGAGAGCTGGGGAATTGGGGCGGGGGGAGGAGGGAAAAAGAATATTAGAAAAATAATCTTTCCCCACAATACTCTCAGAGCCGATATGCACACCTTCATAAAAAAGTAATTTAATTTTCCCAGTGCAGCACGAAAAGGAGATCTAATTATCCACTTCTAAATTGCTTTCTTAATTTTTCAAAACATGGCTTTTGTTTATGCCTTTCCCTGAGTCCTGCTTTGAGGCTGCCGTGGAGCTCACCTCCATATGGAGGTCAGCGATAAAGCCACCTGGAAAGGTACTTTCTCACGATAGCAGGTGTCGGAGCTCCTCATGTGCCACTTGGGCCTTTTGTCCGCTGGAATGGTGCTTCTCTGCAGAAAACACCCTCCATACGACGGTGGTAATTTGGGAAGTGGCCCCAGAGCTTGGCCAGAGACGAGGAAAACTCACCTTGCCCTTTTTCTGGAGATTTGCAGAAGTTTTGCTGCCTCAAAGCCTTGTGCTTTTGCTGCTTTTGGCATTTCTGGGTCTCGTTCAGAAGCGTTTGCTTGTCCTCGCGGTCTGTTGTGCATCAGTATCAAAGACCGTAATCCTTTGTAATGAAATTTCTGGCATCTCCTAGAGATTCCCGCAGGCACTGCCTTTCAGGCTGTTTATTTACCTTGTACCTGGACAATGCTTTCCACCAAGTCCCCAAAGGCCCGTGTTTCTGCAGGAAGCTCTTGTAAAAATCATCAGCTGGTGTTAGAGCAAAGAGAAGTGTTTGAAAAAAAACAAGCCAACAACCCAAAACCCAACCGCACCACAACTTGGTTTTGATCACCTTGCAAAGTGCCCCTCTCCACGCTTCATGGATTCTTCACCTGGATTTCCCTAAAGTTCAGCTAACAGGCTTGCCTTCTGAATTTATAATGATGTACACACACGCCTTCTCTAATATTTATAGGATAAATTCTACTTTACTGATTACCGTGAGTTTCTGAAAAACAGATTTTAGATGTCAGAGATGACATGACACCTTCAATTATTTACCGGTAACCGTTTTCAAACTGCCGGCTACAATTTGTCGGTGTTAAGGTATTCAGAGCCTCACAAAACAGTTCAGATGTACCTTGTCTGTGTTTTGAACTTCCTTCTGTGTATTTTCTCCTGCAGTTAAACTCTCCCTCTGCCTGCTCCCCTGCGTCGCTGGGACTGATTTGGCACAGAAGGGTGGGTTTTTTATTCCCTGTTTGTCTCACTGGTGCTGGTGGGTTGGGATTAATTTTTTAATTTTTTTTTCAATCTAAAAAAAAAAATTACCCCAAAGCAGAGCTTTTTAGGCGGACTTGCATCTTACCAGGTTGGATGTGGCTGGTTGCAGGAGGGGATGCGGAGCCGCAGGGTCGGGATTGATCCCTGGAGGTATTTAAAAGACGGGTTGACACAGTGACATGGTTTAGTGATGGTTTTTATCAGACTCAGGTTGATGGTTGGACTAGATGATCTTAAAGGTCCCTTCCAACCTGGACAGCCACGTGCAGGTCAAGGACGAGGTAGGCCCGAGCTGTCAGCCCTGGCGATGCTCGCCCGCAGAGCCTGCCTGTTCAATAATGCTCTAATTAACTACCGCAAACTTCAGAGGACCCAGCTAACTATAATTGAGAGATCAACAGAGGCTGCAATGAAGTTAGATGTGCATACTAATTACTGAATTATCTAACACCTGCTTTTGAGAGCAGCACCAAAATATAAATACATTTTGCATTGTAAGGCCCTGGCTGTAAGGAATGCAAGATCTTGTGTGAGATGAAGTGCCTTGTCAGACACATCTTAGATCCCTTTTAGTGTCTGCGGCTTCCTAGAGGCGGCTGCAAGACCTCATTTGACAAATCTCTATCCTTTATTTTTAGTCGGGGTATTGAGGCTGTCATGTTGCAGGCTCAACCTGCAAGGAGCCAATTAAGCAGGATTCCAAACATTAAATCAGATGCTCCCGAGGTGGCGGTGAAGATGATGATGATGACGTACTTCGCAAGGCCCCGGTGAATTCTTTTTGGCACTGCAAGTTTCCTGTCAGTGTCCAAATGACACTCAATTCGCTGCCAGCTCCCAAAGCCTCTTGGAGAGGGGGAAAGGGGGGGGGAGAGGGGAAAAAAAAAAAGAAGTAACATTCATTTTTCAGCTGCTAAAGTGACAAATATAAAGGTTAAATATCCCAGATATGAATGCAGTGCCCTACTGAAGGGCTGTTGCCTGTCATTCTTGGCATGGGGAGGAGAAACTAGTGAGGGGAGAGAAAAAGCTGCTTTTTTTTCTCATTTTTTTTTTTTCCTTAGTCCATTCTGCTCTTTTTTTTTTTTTAATACTGATCTAAGGTGCGATTTCCACATCACCAACTCAATCGGCCATCACCATCAGCCCTCTGAAGGCAATAATTTTCTGCTAAGCAATTTTGTCACCGTGCTGGAAGGAAAATGAAACCAGCTTTTCAGTGCTTTGTCCAACCTGGAATCAGCACATGGCGCGGTTCACCATCTCTCCCTCCACAAGTGGTTATTCACTTCTTTTCCTGTGCTGAGGATTAAGCCACTTAACACAGAAAATACTTGAGCTTTGTTATTTTCTCCGTTTTTTTGTTGTTTTTTTTTCTTTTTTTTTTCCTGGGTATCATGTTTGCTCCTGTGTCACGACTGGTTGGCTGTTTTGATGGGTTCAAGTAGTATTGTTTAGCTTTGTTACGGACCTGGTTGCAAACTTTGCTGCTGATGACTAACTATTCCATCCCTCCTGAAAGGCAGGAGCTCCTGTGGAGCCTCCAGCTCTCGAAACGATGCTTTTAGCCATCGTTGTTGTGAGACACAAAGCCTTGAAATCCCAAACTCTTGAATGTAATTGAGCCAAAGCCGGGTAGGTGAGCGGGTTGACAGGGTGAATTATTTTCTTGCACGGCTGGGTATTTGCAGAGCAAATAACCTCTTCTTTGGAGTCCCAGCCTTAACAAGATGTTTATGACCTCTTGGAAAGACAGAGGCAACTTGCCCATGGCTGCCTTGTCCCAGTGGCTCTCTCCTCTTGCTTCTGATCAAACAGCCTTGGGTGGATCCGTGTGAGGCCTCCCCAGTATTTAGGAAAAAGGGGGTTGTTAGAAATTCCTCTCTCGCTCCTCTTATCAGAAGTGAACCTGGGATTATAGGCTGCTTGTGATGCTAAACTTCCCGTACGCTGGCCTCAGCCCACTGCTTACTTTGAAAATCTTTTTGTAACTGCAGTTGCCAAGCAACTGTCAGCTGTATTTCTAAGATGCTCACCGCCTTCGAGATGTTGGGACCCAAATGCTGCTGTTGTGCTCTCCAAGATTATCCTTTTCCCCGGCGGTGGGCTTTGTGCAGGCCGGGTAGTCTTCTTCCGATCTTGTCCTTGTCTCTGCTCGCTTTATTAGCATCCCTTCACTAACTTTTCTGCCTGCTTACCCCATAGATTATCTCACTGGTTTGGCTCCAAGGGGGTTCCTGGCTCTCCCCATATGTCCTCACAGCATGTGCTTTGACGCCAGCCCGGGTATTGAGTGCATGAGCTGGAAATCCAGGTGTTGGCCCTTGTAACCAGTCAACACATTCCAATTGTGTTGTATTTTTTCCTTCTTATGGAAGAAAAAAATAATGTCTTTTTGGTTGGAGCTAAGATCAGAATTCTAAAAACCAAAAAGCTGGGCGTGTTGCGTCTCTTTGAGTTGGTGCCTCGTGGGTGATGTAGCTGGGGGTGCTGGTGGCTTTTGTGTGCTGTAGGCCCTTGGGCCAGGCTCTGGTCCAGGTGCTCCGGGTTGTTTTTGCAGCAGCAGAAGCCTGGGAGCATCTCTCCTGGTCTGTGCAGAATGAGAGGGCCAAGGGGAAATTAGAAGCCCATCAAACTTTGCCTACAGAAGTGCTTATTAACAGACTCCCTCCGTACATGGATATGCATGGTTTATTTCATTTTAGTGCCAGCCTATTCCATTTGGGTTAATAAAAGAAATATCCGTTCTATTAGGTGCATTACAGTGACAAAGCACCAAGGGAGAGGGAAGCTGCGTGCTTGTCAGCCGCCTGAGTATCGGGCTGTCAGTTGTGCCATCAAGCCTTCCTGCTTATTTGCAATTTTATTTTCAGACGTGATTGACATCTGGAGGCTCTGACATTCTCGGCACAAACATACAGCCTGTTATTATGCTTGCATTAACATTTTGATAAACACACAGTGCAGCATTGAAAAAGTAATTACATGTCATCACATCTCTGCCTCATCAAAGAAAACTTTGCTGTGTAATTGCTCCAAGATTTACCCAGGTACAATGTGCTGCTTCCAGTAAAGGTTCCTTTCTATTGAAGAGTTTACATTTACCTCTTAAGATGCACAATATCTTTTCCCCATGGGGCTTTCTTGGGCTAAAATAAACTTGGCGATATAATTTAGCTTTCCATAAATATGCCTGGATATTAGAGTGCGGTACTCTTTGCATAATAGTTATTTAATGCTTGATGTAAATATGCTGTGTATTATATGAGCTAAGCTATCGAGGTAAGTTTTTGACGACTGGGAGGAATAGCACATTGTTACGTTGGTTTCTGCATTAGCAGAAGGGCCCTTTTGCACTTATATTTATATCAGTACTTCTCACAATGACATCTAATTTTACAATAAAGTGAGCCTAGCTGAAGCGCCTCACTGCAGATTCTAAAATATTGGCTATTTCCTCGCTTGTAAAGGACTTTTCTGATGTGTCTCTGAAAGAGGTATTATATGGAAGAATACAAATAATTCCAAGGATTTTTTTCCCCCCCCTTCTTTCCTTCTGAGCCAAGTAAGGAAGAGAAAACCTCATTGATGTTCAGTCAATAAATCTTGCAAGATAGACACTGAAAGACCTGAATGAAAGGTAGAAGGAATAAAAAAAGTATGACGATAAAATAGGTGAAAGTGGTCAATCGGACAATTGGAAGCCATGGAACGTTTTCAGGTTATATTATTTAAGATTCTATGTCCTGGCCAAGTCAGACCGCTCCTTGTTGGATAGCTTGGATAATACGAGCCTGTATCTACTGCTGGCTTATGGGATTTCATTCCTTTTTGCTCAAATAGTGCTCGTCTGGACTCCAGAATTACAAGTTTTAAGTTGTGTCCCTGGTTCTGGTCGCGTAATGTACTTAACCCTGGTATTTCCTACCAGCAGGCAACGTGCTGAATATTTTGTTTGTGCATTTTAAGTCTTACATTGCAAGCTCTCTTTATTTTCTGTGGATTGCTGGAGGAGATGTGGGGGCTTGTGCGTCGCAAAGTGGTTGGTCTAATGCCTCTTCCGGAGAGAAGAGCAGTTCTCAGGGTCGTTCATCAGAGGAGCTTTATGAAAAAACCATTTGAGATCCCTTTTCTCCCTTACTGTAGCAGTAGGGAAAATGAGTGGGGAATCGCCTTAACAGTCATTTTTTTCCTGTCTTCTGTCCTGCCTTTCATCAAGGCTTCTGTTTCCAAAGGAAAACATCCCCCTTCCTTCTGCAGGAACAAATTTTCTCTGCTTTCTTCTGGAGATGCAACGGGAATGACGTCTCAAGCTTTTCCTCCTCGGCCACCCTGCCTCCAAGGGGGTCTGGGCCCATCGCTGCCACGTAGGATGGGAATTGTGCCCTGACCTGAGCACATCAGCTTTTCCCAAAAGCCAATTCCCTTTTTTTCCCAGGAATGGTGCTCACTCTACCAGAGCTTCCTGACTACAGTGAAGCAAGCCATCCCCTTCTGGGGTTGGGATCCTCAAAATCCGTGCCCTCTGGGTGAGAAACCTTTCTTCAGGAGATGCCAGAAGGTGATGGGTGACAAGAGGTGCGTGTGGTCCTGCTCAGGAGCAGCTCATTGCACGCTCCAGGCGACAGTGCTGCCACGCGTGTCGGCCAGGGAGATCAGCATTGCTGACCTTGTCGGGAGGTTGACTGTTATAATAAGAAGCATTAAAGACGGACAGAATGCCGTGTGTTTCCAAGTGTGTTTAATGGTCTGATAATGCGATGTTAGTGTCTATTAATCCTCTAAGGAGATTGGTATTAGCTCAGCTTTAGCACTAGACTGAATAAATACGCTAACAGGATGCACCCAGGCTTGTGCCTGGAACATCTGTATCCAACATCTGTATTATTATGATTATAGGCTTGTGGCCTATATACAGTATCTATGAAATTAGATCTGGTATTATGCCTTTAGTGAAGCAGGGATAGGTTAATTCCCTCGACTTGCTGCCAATACCAGCTGGAAAGGCTGGAGGAGCATCCCTGGGTGATGCTCAGGGACCGCGTATCGCCATGGCGAGGTGTAGGGCAGCACTGGAGTGGTCTTGGGGGGAGACACCAGGCACTGACCTGCATCTGTCCAAGGTCAAAACCTTCCTGGGTGAGTGAAGTTAAGCCATGATGGCACCGAGGGCTCTTTCTGGCGTTGTGTCTAACATTCTGCTGTCTTGCCTTTTGTGGGGAACGGCTCCCTGGAGTTTAGTCTTTTCCATCTCGATGGATGCTGTGAGCCAAGAGCCAGGCTGTTCTCTCTAGAAGCTTCAAAGCATGGTCCCACTGATATGCAGCTTCGTACCCATGAGGAGCTGAGGGATATGGGCAGCATCAGACCCTGCCCGTGGTCTTCCCAGGGAATTTGAGCAGAAGTCACCCACACCTCCATATGAACACCAAAGAGGGGAAGTCCCATGCGTCGTCCTACCCTATCACGGTTTATTGCATTACCTATCCTAAGCAGCCATTGAAAGAGGCTCACGATTCCTATTCATCTTTTCAGCCCTTACCCATTTACTTTCAGGACATTTACATTTAAATGTGTGTTTCTGCAGAAGCTTTACAGGAAAGTAACACTGGACCAAAAAAAAAATAAAAAAAGGAGAGTTTAAAATGCATTTTTCATGCTCTTTCATACTCTATTGATTTTGTTTTTCTCATTTTTTCTTATAAAGAGAAGGTTTTCTAATACATTTTTCAGAAATAAAGGAGTCAGCAGTTCTACCCTCCTAAAGCAATAGTTATTCACCTAGATTATAAACAGAATTTGGGAGGGAGGGCTATTTATATACATTTCCTTCTTCAATAAAATGAATATTGTGAGAAAGCAGGCAGCTCGTGGAGCGTGGTTCCCAAGCCGAGAGTTGGGTCGCTGAGCTTCTCCCTCGCCTGGACTGATGATGATGGGCAACGTTCTTCGCTTTGCCCACGTGTGAGACCTGGTGAGGAGGGAGCAGGGACACCCTCATCACTTCCCCGTGCGAGCACCTTGCAGGCAAAAACCAGTTGCCTCTTGTCACGAGGCAAGACTTTTTTTATAAGCGCTGGATTGCTGCAGTTTGACATTGTTGACGTCCAAAATTCTAGTTCTCCGTTTGAAATGGTTGTTTTCACATGCTGTTTGTGTTGGTCTTTTTGAAGAAGGGAGGGGAAAAAGAGAAAGACATGCAGCATGTCAAAATTATTGAGAAGAATTGCTGTCACTGACTTGATTGTCTAATCTTCCAGGTTTTTTTTCCAGTTAGAGACTATTTCTGCAATGTTGATGGGGTTGGGTTGGTGTGTTTTCGCATTTGTGAGCACGATTATTTTTGATACCTCAAAAAAAATCATAGAACCTCTGCCTGGATGTATTTTGATGTAGACAACTTTATATCTTGGTTAAGCTCCTAGAGTTTGTGAGAAGCTGCCAATGATAGTCAATAATACGCCCTTTTATATAAAATCTGCCTTCTCGGTTTGGTGGAAAATAAATGGGCCTACATATACTAAATGACAATCTTTGGCTCAGAGCTCTTTTTGTGTTTGTTGTTGTTTGTTTGGCTCTGTGAAATTAGAGCCAAGTGGCTGTCAAGGCTGGGTCGGATGAGGGAGGACTGTCTTGCTCTTACGCTCCCACCTCAGGCACTTGCAACTGCAGAGATTTGGGCAAGTGGCACAAATTTTGAATTAAATAACTTATTCAGTGGGTTTTGGTTTTTTTTCTTATTTCCCTACTGCTGCTGTTATTACTATTATTAATGATATTAATTTCTAATAATAAAATATTGCTATTATTAATTCTTTTGCTTGCCACGTGCCTCTGGAACATCATCCCTCTTCCACGCTCTGAATCTCTGCAGTCTCTCCCTATTTATTGCAGATGAGCTCTGCCTTTCTGCCTTCTTGCTTAGGGTTATTCCCTCCTCCCCCACTTTTCTGGACCAAAATGTCCTTGTTGGCTGCTGGAACCCTCCCCCTTCTATTTATCCTTGTTCTTTGTAATCTCGTACTATGTAGCTTAATCAACCCACTGGTGCTCTGCTGAATCCTGTCTGGGAGACACGAAAGAATTAAAGCAGTCGGGCATCAAAAAGCTTTGCCCTCCCTCTGTGGTTGGCTCCATGTGCTGGGACGGGGCAAGCCGCCCTTGCTGGGTAACAGCACCCACTTGGGTTGGGGGGGCCCTGCCGGCCCCTGGTCCTTTATTTCACATTTCTAGCCCCTAAAATGTGCCCGCTGTGAAGCAGAGCTCCTACAGGCACCCAACTCTCCCCACAGCCAAGAGGAGCATCTCTGCACCAATTCGTGCAGAGGACTTTGCTGAGGAGCCTGGTGGTGCTTCTGGATTAGTGCTCCCAGGTGTTGTAGGCACAGCATCGCCGAAGACAACCCTCCAGAGATCTGCTCCTGCGTGAGCAGCTTTCCATCTGTCACTGGGGGAACTATCGGTTTAATTTCGTTTCCATCTCCCCTTCCTTCCCTCCTGGTGCCGATCTCAAAGCCTACCACGCTTTACAGTAACTCGTAGTGAAGGGCGTGGAGATGCCCCATGGGAATATCGCTTTCCTACGTCCCATTGGATTCATTAATAACAACATTAGGTTATGATGTTTTCCCCTTGTATTATTCTATGGATCATTTTTATTATGTAGATACAAACCCTTTGATATTGTAATTGTGAAGCACACGTTATGAAGACAAATGTGTTTGGCTTAATGAGAATGGATTGCCAATAGAGGCTGAAATAGAGGAAAGCATTTTTATTTTTTTCTAGCATTAACCCTCGTAGAAAGCGCTGTCAGAGAGAGCATCCAGCACAAAAGACCCTCAAATGCAAAGAATATTTTTAGTCTGTTGATAAAGCATTGACTTCTGGAGCGTCATAATTATCCGATAAAAAGAAAAGGGGGGGGAAAAAGCCACCTGGGCTTAGCTGTAAGGCTGAGAGTGTCAAAGAAAGGCTGCAGGGTAATATGGTGTGCACGGCTGGTGGTGGTGGAAGTGGAGCTGGACTGGTCCTGGCAGCCTGCAGGGTGGGAAGCCCTTTTGGGTTGTCCCCCCCAGGAGAGCAGCTGACCCCCCGTGCGTCTGCAGGTCTGGATGGAGAGGGTAGACCATAACCCCAGTGGGGAGCGAGAGGAATGTGCTGGAAATCCGTGAGCTTGGAGGGCCTGAAACACAGTCCTGCCACCTCCTCGTGCCTGGGCTGAAGTCTCTCTGCTGCTGTTGCCAGTGATTTCAGAGGGAGGCACAGAGAAGGGGGAAAAAAATTGCTGGTTTGCTTCTTACTTGCTTTGTCCCCAGTGCTGGCTGGCTTTATGGGACACCCACTGCGGTGCTAAGAGGGGCATGACCTTCCCAAGCCCGTAGGGAGGGGAAATGGGGTGCTGCTTATCCCACAGAAAGGTTTTGTGAGGATTTCAAAGGCGCACAGAACCTCCCTGCAGCGGGGTGGGGGGAAATGGGAGGGAGCATCCCTGTTCCTCCTGCTTTGGAGATGGAAACTCTCTCTGCATTAGAGGAAGGACCCAGGATTTCAAAATGCTGGCCTAGGTACGGGCTGCACAGCGCAGGCGAGAAATCATCCTGTGGCCAGCTGGAGGAGAAGGATCCAGGGATCTCAGCACCCGGGGCTGGGCTCGACGCGCTTTTCTCCCCCTCCGTTGCTGAATTCACTAGATAAGAGCTGCTCGCGCAGAGGGAAAGGGATGCACAGATAAATCCACACGCCCGGACACGGGCATGCCTCCCCGAACACGCGTCTCCAAGACAGTCTCTGCAACCTGTGGCTGCCAAAGTGAGATAACTCAGCGTTACCAGCCAAAGGATCCGCTGGCGAGCGAACAGATGGAAGGAGCCCTCTCCCCATCTGACGCGAGCGCAGATTTAATCAGCTCACACTCTCCTTTTCCACCTGGCATAGACGCTGGGAAATGTATCTTGATTTGCGTCCTCCCAGCTCTCCCCGTAGACTCTTGACATCTTTGTTTTTTTTGCGACTTAACAGCAGCAATTGCTGGCGAGCACTTTGCCACCTGTCCCAGGGACGAGCCCGGTCCCTCCCTGGCTGTTGCTTTGATTTGGGGTTCTGCCGGGTGATGGGGGGCACAGGGAGGCGAGACGGGGGTAAAACAGGATGGAGAAAAGAGCTGGTCCAGCCTTGGAGCTTGAGATTTTGAGTGTCTGGTTCCTTTCCACGCTCCCCGTCTTTTTTTTGTTTTGTTTTCCCAGCTTTAGAGAAATATTTAGGCTTGGCTTCGGTCAAGGCGCTGGTAAAAGTGGGGTTGTTCCGTGCTTGTAGGTGTTGCTGTTGCTTGCGAGTCTCTTAATATTTAATGTCTTGCGTTCTTGAAACCCACCTCTTGGAATTGGTTACTGAATGTAAATCTGCTTTTGGTAACAGAACAAAATCGAAAAAGAAAAAACCCAGATGCCCTCAAGCGCTATATTAAAGCTTAAAAAGCTTATATTTTTTTTTTTTACTTTGAGATGGAAAAATGAATCAAAGCCCCAGCAAAGGAGTTTTGTTGTACGGGAAGAAAGAGGCTCTGCAAAGCTGTTTGGCTGGTCTCTTGACTAGATCTCACCAAGGTTCTGCGAGGAGGGAAGTGGCTGTTGTATGAACAGAGAAACTGAGGCACAAAAGCAAGTTGGTCAAGGAGGAGAGAAGCCAAGTCCCGTGTGGTGTACGTGGTAGCCTTTGCACACACTGTCATCCTCTTAGAAAGTAGATTAGACCGGTTTGTGTTGCCTGTATTGAATAAAATGCTAAAAAACAGCATGAAAAGTGAGGGTGGGGGGAAGTCCCTCCCTGACTGTGATATCTGAGGTATTTGTGTGTCTCAGCAGAGCTGTCAGAGTTAAATCCCGAACGCGACCATTGGAGGCAAGTAAATTGAGAAGTGAAAAGTATTTTATTAGTATTCTGGTATCGATTTCTTAATGGCTTTTCTTCCTGGAAACCAGGAAAATATTTACTCTGCTTGCTTACTCTGAGAGCTGCTCGGGGTGGGGGGAGTCTGCAGGGCAGCGGGGGCCGGGGTGCGGTGACATGAAGGGTGTCTGACCCCGAGCCCCAACCTGCCACTGGAAAGGAGATGCCCAGAGAAGAAATTATAGAAACTTTTGCAAGGCTGGATTCCGTTTCCATCCCCTGCGTGCTCTTTCCCGCTTGCACATTTCTATTATTTTAAGCTTTCAGTGCAGCAAGGAAAGGAAAAAAAAAAAATAAATAGAAAAAAAAGGAAGAAAATCACTTTCCACCTGCAAATGATTATATAAAACACATCACTGCTGTAACGCGAGGTGAGGAATCGGGGATAATAAGAAAAAGCTGTAAGGAGGCTCATCAGTTTGCTTTGCCTGCCCACAGCCAGCGGGAAAGTGATGCATTAGATATTGGGCTGTTGGGTCTGGGTTGATGCACGGAGCCACCAAGGTGCCTGGAAAGCTAAATACCTTGTTTGGGCTGCTCCTGACTTCTTATTCTTCTCTCTCTCTCTATGTAATTTTTTTTTTTTTTGGACTGTGTAATATGAATATCCTTGGCTTAATTTGCATTGCATTAGAGTAAAACATTTTAAATTTCTTCACAGCAGAAGTAAATCTGACAGACTTTATGAAGCCATTATACCTGCAGGTATTTTATACTTTTAAAATACATTCTTGTCAAGCTATCTTAATTATATTATTATATGTACTTTTGAACTCAGATCCACTCTTGGGTGATATATTACGCTTCTGACAGTGCAGTCCTAAAAAGCTACAATTTATATCAAAGCTCCGTGGCTGAACAAAGATGTATCTATTATGGATTCAGGGGAATTTATTAATTTACTGTTTTGGAACACTTATTCATTGACAAAGCTTGCCAGCTTTAAATTTCTAGCGGGCGATTATTATGTGCAGCGTTTACGTGGCTTTTGGGGCTGTCAGGACGGCAATTGAGGATTCTGGAGAGCAGCTGTTGGCCACCAGCGCTGTAGATTTTGCTTGGCTTTTACCCGGGGTCAGAGTTTACAGCATTATCTCATTCCTGCGCACGTGTCCACGTTATGATCCACTCAGGGTCATCGCCAGCACTCTTTGGAGGACCTGCTCTGGCAAAAATGTTTTCAGCAAGTACTTAAGCAAAGCTATTTGGTGCTCGGAATCGATGGGAGTTAAGAACATGCAAGTTAAGTGCTTTGCTGAACCACAAACCTTGTTTGGAAGAGTGATTTTGTTCACATAAGTCTGTCCCATTGGCTGGAGCTGTTCTTTTGGGTGTCCCAAAGGTTGGGCAACCGGAGGGGACATGGAGTTGGTCATCCCCATTCCCAAGGGCAAAGGCCTCGCTCTTCCCCGGCCTTGGTTTTATCACCCAAAAAAGAGGTTGGTCGTAAATAATTATCAATTAGTGACCTCCTTGTGGAAGGGGTGGCACATTACTCTGTGAATGGTCTTGCTTCAAAGGGAAGCCACGGGCTCATCTTCAACACCGTTGGTAGCAAAATGGCCCATGGACATGGAGGGGTTTCATTTCTTGCTGGTGTCTGCAAAGAGCTGGGCCAGTGACCTGGAGAGGTGAAGATCTCTCCATCCTTCCTCTTCAAACTCTTCACTGACTCCATGCTAAAGGTCTTTTTCCTCCTATTTAACAGCGAGAGATGTAGAGATTCAACAACAGTTCATACACTCATTAAATTGCCCTTGACTTTTCTGGCTGATGGGCTCCAGTAGATGGGAGGTCACTGGCTAAACTGGCAGGATGGTGAGGGAAACATCTGCCTCCCTTGTCCACATTGGTACATGAGGGTCTTGGCAGCTCCAGAAGAGCTGGTGGTGGAGACACAATGATCCAGGAGCGCGTTTTTTATCCCCCATGAACCTCCTTCTCCAGTGACTGTTCTCTTCCCGCCTCTCCTCGGATTAAGAAGGCAATGAGAATTGGAGGAGCAGCTTTAGACTTTCCAGCCTGAGCTAGCAATCACCCAAATCCATTCAGAAAGTTTAATTGCTGCAAGTAAAACTTGTAAATACCGACGTGGCATAAAGCACAGTCGAGCAGGCAATTTTCTCCTCTGCTTCTGAGAATTCAAATGACTTTTCTTTTCCCTATTGTTGTTTTAAAGGTTTGGAATAGCACTGATTTTTTATTTTTTTTTTTTCCCCCCTCTTCAAACCCTGCACTTCTCTCCAAAACCGTGTTCCAGCCAGGCTCATTGAAAACGTCTTGGTATTGTCAGAAAAATCAGTTTGACTGCTTCATCTTGTAAAACTTTCAAAGCTAAAAATTAACTGACATTTCCAAGTGAAATGTCATTTTGCTCCAAATAAATAAATAAATAAATCAAATGTTTTGACATTTTTAAAGCACTTTTCCTTTGCAAAAGGGAAAGAAGTTCTCTAAATGAGAATTGTGTCAAAACTGACTTCTTTTTTTTTTTTTCTCAGAGAAATTTTGACTTTTATGGATTCCTTTCTGTGAGAAGAAATTCAGTGGCGTTGCCCGTGGGGTCTGGTTGGCCTCAAGAGCGACTGGTGGTGGGATCCACTGCTCCAACCAGTGTACTGGGGTTTTGCAGAAAGTCCTGGCTGGTCAACGCTACTGAATAGTCATCCATGCCTTGCTACATGCATATATATGTATATATATATTTAATCTCTAATTTATACTGGTTTAGCTGCTCATTTGGAAGCCTTGAGACAAATTTGTGAACCAGTTGAGCAACACCGTGATTTCCTATGGTGGCCAGGGACGTGGCACCCCGGGAAGGATCTCTGCTCTTCCGCTGAACTGTAGGAAATTGCAGATGCCTGATGTTTGGGTCAGCTTTGGAAGCAGCAGCTCTTTCACCTCATTTTGTTTTACCCTGTTACATGGCTGTTAAGATGAGGATGAAGAACAGCATGTGAGCTAAATGCTGGTCTCAACTCTGACTTGAGTATTTTTCACCCCGAGAGCAGGGCTGGGATGCACGTGAGTGGGTTTAGCTGGCATTCTCCCAGTTTCACTGGATTTAAGACAGCCCGCTTATGGAGCTGTGCAGGGGTGGTTTTTTATTATTTTTACATCGATTGATGTGCTACCTGCCTTCAGTGGAAGTGGCAGGCCTTGCTGAGTAAAGCAGATCTAAAGATATTAATTCCGACACGTTGCATGACTCAAGGGGCTCCAGAAAACTCTGCGCGGGAGCCCAGGTTTAAGGAGAGTGGGCAGAGCTCTCCGACAACATCTCCGAGATGAGACCCTCAGCCATGGGGCAGCAGGGTTGCTGCTGCCCGTGGCCTGCAGTGGGGCAGGTTGCTGGAAGTTGGGCTGGGACGTAGATGTGAGCCTGAGATGATGCTTTGCCTCTCGAAGACATCAAGAATAAACACGTCTGTAGCTGTTTCTCTTGCCTTCATGTTAGGGAGTTAAATTGGCTTTGGTAAATCACTGCAGTGCGTTGTAAATGATGAATTTCCATCTTATTTTCTTTTTAATATACTCTTTTCTCTGTGAACCATCCTTCCCAAATATTCATGGGCCCTCCCTAACCCATACTTGGGTCAGCCTGACCTTTCCGACACAACCAGTGGTTTCACCTCCTATTCTCCCTGCCGATGAGATCTTTGGAGAGGATTTAAAGCCGGGCCCTTGGTGCCTCCCCTTTGCACCCCTCTGGTGTTTGTATAGGGTTTTTATTGCTTGGGGGTTATTTTGTTGGGTTTGGGGGTTTTTTGGTGGTTGTAGCTCTTGGTTTTTTCACAAGGCTATGTAGTAACCTGTAACACCTTCCCTCGTGCCTTTCTGGGGTGGCCTGCAAGCAGTTGAGTACACAGAACTTGGGGACGGGGACAACAGCCTTTGCATATGCCAAAAACTGCTGCAAAGCAGAGGGGAATCATGACTGACCACAGTGGGGAAGAGCAGTAGTCACATATTTAAATTACAGTGGGGGAGATTTAGCTTGAGCATCTGGAAAATCCTTTTCTCAGTGAGGAGAGCGAAGCCCTGGGACAGATTACACAGGGAGGATGTGAGCCCTCCGTCCCTGGAGGGTTTTAGGGCAGCTTAGACACACATCAGCTGTTTTTATTGGAAGCACAGTTCCTCATGGTCCTGGAGAAATACAGAATAAGAAAAGTGGCTTGAGAGGACCCAGAGGGATCATGTAACCCATCTGCCTCGCTCTAAGTCCTGATATAGGCAGCGCTGGACTGGCCTTGTCAGCGATAGAGACCACCAGAGGTCTCATCTGCAGGAGGGGGTTTCTCTGGGTGGTGGAGATGCTCATTTGGGACGCTGGCGAAAGGTTGCCCAACTATTTTGCCAGGGAGGTGCTGTTATTTCTTGCATGAGTCCCAGCTAGCACCTCTGGAAGTCCCTCTGCTGCTTTTTTTAAGGACAACTTTAGAGGATGGACTTCTGTGCCAAAGAGATGGACTCTGTCCCGCTGTGCGATGCAGTAACAGCCGTGAGTGAAAGCTGAGAGGAGACTGGCTGGGGTGTGTGTCTTGTCTGAACAGCAGCTTGGTACATAAACTCTTTATATCTCCACACACCTTTCATTGGCAACAATGATCTTCCTTGCTTCCCACCTTCTTGCGATGTCACCTTTGTGTGGTGTCGGGGGTTCCTGCCCGGTTCTGAATGCTCACCAGCAGCAGGTGAAATATTCTTCACCATCTCTGCCTGCCAGGGATGTCTGCACTGGAGGTTGTCCTCCCTCCTGTGTCTCAGTTAGGCATTAAGTGACCTTCTGGGCTGCTCCTGAGGTCAGTGTAGATAGAGGCTGTGCCACCTGTGCACAAGGTAGAATCATAGAATCATTCAGATTGGAAAAGACCGTTGGGATCATCAAACCCAACCATCAACCCCACTCTACAAAGTTCTTCCCTACACCGTATCCCCCAACACCACATCTAAACGACTCTTCTGGTGACTCAACCACCTCCCTGGGCAGCCTATTCCAGTCTCTGACCACTCTTTCTGTGAAGAATTTTTTCCTAATGTCCAGGCTGTGCAGGGACTTTCAGACCAAAATCTAGGTGGGTGATGCTGTAAACTGCTAATTTTGGGTGCTGGTGTCCTCGGTTTAGGAATATACAACCACTTTCCGTGCCTGGCTTTTATCTCCCGCCCTCCCTTGTCTGTCCATGTCCTCCTTCCAGTGCCTGGGTTTCAAGGCTGCAATTGGCAACCCTTTAGCGATCGCTTCAGAAATAAAAGGAAAGGGCTTTGAATATTCCTTGGCCGGGTTTCAGATCATCTGAGACTGACCAAAGTGCCAGCTGAAGCCCAGACACAGCCTCAGGCCCACGGTGAAAACCTGCTATTTTGGGAGGCGAATGGATGCAAGGGGCTATTGGTTATCTGTCAGCGCAGGCGAGCCGGTAAATGAGAGGTAGTCAATGCCATAAGAGATGTCAGGTTTTATTTCCAGTAAGAGCCGGTGAAGCTGGGAAAATTGCTCATTAATGCTTTATTGATATTCATGTTACTATTGAAGAAGTCTGGGGTGGGAGGTGGAGGAGGAGGGGGGTCCGTGCCCATGTTAATGGGGCCAGGCTGAAAATAGGTTCTTTTATGGCTGGGCAAAGGGTACGCACTGACCACGGGAGGTTTGACTGTGTCAGTCTCTCTAAATAGAGAATAGATCAGTTCTGTGGCTGAGCCAAAAGCTTTGGAGGAAAAAACTAATAACGCAGGTCAAACTGTGCCAGAAGCATTGGAGAGTACTCTCTTCTCTTTCTTTTTTTTTTTTCACAAAGCGAAATTTAAAGCAGATTGTTGTAAAACTATGCAAAATGTTCATCTGTGGGTTTTGGGACTATTTAACCCTCATGTTTGCTTTAGCATTCTGTTTTTAGAGTAATTTGAATTTAAAATGCTCTATCAAAAGGAATTTATTTCTAAAATGTCAAATTGCTTTTATTTCAGAAGTGCTGACGCTAAAATGTTTGGAATTTGAAAAACAAAGCAAACTCCATTAGTTGTTTGGCGTTGTTGACATTCACAAATATTTTTTTGGTGTCTCTGAAACTCCTTAGCCTGTGTGTTTTCTAGATCCTGCCCAGTTCTGTAGCTGGGAATGGGGCTGGGCACTGCAGCTCCACAGGAAAGACCCCAAACCCAGTAATTGCCAGCTCCTGAGGCTCACTGGAAATACCATTTGCTGTTCCTGGTGCTCATCCCCGGCACACTTATCCTCCCGGTGTGCTTGGGTGGTGCCCTTCATGTCAGGGATGGAGAAATAAAGCAAATTATGGATGTTTGGTAAGGTAGGGTCAAGGATAAAACCAACAGGATTAGGATAAAACTCTTCCTGCCTCAGTTTCCCTGTGCACCAAAGCAAGAGCTGCGGTGCCTTTCCTTGCTATGGGATAAAAGATGCAAAGGCTCCAAGCCGGGCTGCCAAAAATCGCTTCCCAAGCCCTTCCCAGTTTGTTGTGGGACTCACTGGAGCAGCGAGTTCACACAGGAGCCTCACCGGAGGGAAAGCTCTGTATCCGCGCCATGCTTGGCCAGAGCAAACCTGCAATAACTCAATAACTGAGACAGTTTAGAAGGTAAAATACCTCCTGGTATCATGTTTAATAAAGCTCTGCTTCTCATCTGTCATCGAGCAGCCTAATTTCCTGGGCTGCAGATCTGCGGGGAGGCAGCCGATTGCTGAGGCCCCATCAGATCTACATAACCACGTTGGGGGTCTTCTGTGCATAATTCCCCTGGATTTTGGAGGTCTGGCTTTTTTGGGTTGGTCGGTTGGTTGGTTGGTTGTTTTTGCTGTTCCCACGTGTGCTCACGTGGGCAGGATTTGCTGAAGGGCGAGATGTAACATCCTGAAGTCTGAGCTTCGTTCTTGCTGAGCCGCTCGCCGCTCCTTTGGGATGTTATTTTAAGCTCAATATATTCCCTGGTCTCCTGCAGCCAGGCTGATCCTTCTGTCTTCTGGGACTTTGTCTTAATGGAGCGTTGGGCATCCCACGGTTGTTAAGAAGCTTATCCTTGTTGTTCCTGGTGTATAAAAGCAGAATTGCTCTTCTCACTTTATAGGTAGAGAAAATTTTCCCCGGTGCCGTCTCCTGCCTGTCTGCTTTCCCAAGGCAGGGATGTTTCCCATTAAAGCCTTTCCAGGAGCAATTGCCGGTGAATTCCCTTCCTGTAAGACACATGGTGGGGCACCCAGCAAGATGGAAAGCTGTTTGGAAATACATTCCTCCCCACCCCTCCTGCGATATGAAGAGAGGGGACTAATTAATGTTTATAGGTGCTGAGCTGATGAAAGATGCTCAAGCTGGGTTATGGCACTGCTGCTCCTAGACCTCGGCGGAGCGTAAGGTCGTGGAAGCAATAAGACGCAGGATATCGCTCTCCGTTGTTTTATGGTCCTTTTCATCACCGGGAAGTTGGTTCTGTTGGAAGCTGATAAACTTGCAGGGAAAGATAGTGATTTATGCCAAACCAGTCCTCCCAATCACTTTGTAGCCACGGTGTGAATTAAAGCTGATTAAAATTTTGGGAAGGCTTCCTTCTGCCGCGTGTAGGTTTTTTTGGATGGGGCTGTGGGGACCATCCCTCTCTGCTTCTGCTCCACCGGGGCCCTGACTGCCAGAGAGTGATGGGAGGGGAGGGCACGGGCCAAAACACAGGAGCATGGCAGTTATTATTCTAAATGAAAAGCATCTCTTCTCATTAAAGCTGAAAATTATGGTCCGCAGATAACTCTGATGGTGGTTCATGGAATCAATAAAACCCCAGTTTGTTTTGAAAGCCAAGTTGCCGATATGCCAAAATACATATTTTGTAAATTGCTTAATTTACATTTGAAAAGATCAAACCTTATTTCTTCTGAAAGCTGAGAGGTTGGGTGGGGGGAGCGACACGCACACAGCAATTTAAGTCTCCTTTTTTTGATCCTGCAAGATACATAGTTTGATCGAAATTGGTAGTAGTTGAGAAACAATTGTCTATTTTTTCTTTTTTTTTTCCTTCTAAGCAACAACAATGCAGGGAAGCTGGTGGTCTAAGTTATCGGGGAGTTTTTACTCATTCTGAAGCAGCCATAGCTAATTTTTCAAAGCAACATTTCTAGCTATGCAGGGTGTCTTCACTTGCAGCATCTGTCTTTTGGAGGTGTGATGGTCATCTGTACTCCTGGGGATGCTCATTACTTCCATCTCAGGTTCTTTACTCTTCCCTAGGAACCTTCTTGACACTGGAAACGTAGTATATAGAAGCCTCCCTTACGTGTGGCAGGGCTGCACGCTGGCAGGAACACTGTGATGTGAAATCATTAAGACCTGCTCAGCAGAGATAGAATCGTACAACCATCTAAGTTGGAAGGGACCTTCAAGATCATCTGGTCCAACCACCAACCTAACTCTGACAAAAAAAACCATCGCTAAACCATGTCCCCCAGCACCATGTCAACCCGTCTTTTGAACATCTCCAGGGATGGTGCCTCAACCCCTTCCCTGGGCAGCCCATTCCAATGCTGGATAACCCTTTCAGTGTAAAAATTCTTCCTAATCTCCAATCTGAACCTCCCCTGGCACAACTTGAGGCCGTTTCCTCTAGTCCCGTCGCCTGTTCCTTGGGAGAAGGGACCGCCCCCCCCGGCTGCACCCTCCTTTCAGGGAGTTGGAGAGAGTGAGAAGGTCTCCCCTCAGCCTCCTTTTCTCCAGGTTGAACACCCCCAGCTCCCTCAGCTGCTCCTCGTGAGACTTGAGCTCCAGACCCCTCCCCAGCTCCATTGCCCTTCTCTGGACCCGCTCCAGCCCCTCAATGTCTTTTTTGTGGTAAGGGGCCCAAAACTGAACACAGCACTCGAGGCGGGGCCTCACCAGTGCCGAGTAGAGATGGGAGCTGCAGGTTTGGATGGGGACAGACCCAAACTGCTGAGCCCGTTGCTTGTCAAGGAGTTTGGTCCCTGGCTGGGTGTCAGAGAGGCGTCAGCGAGGCACTTGGCATCTGGACCCTTCCTGAGCCTGTCTGTGGGATGTGAGGAGCGAGCTTCCCATCAGCCCCTCTAACATGTCGATAAAACTTACTTGAATTAGCTGCTCAGAAAGGGGAAAGAAATGCAGCGGATCAAAGAAGTGGTTGGAAGAAAACGGCCCTGGAGTCCCCCTTTGCTGTGTTCCCTGAAGCACCGATTGTCCTCACCCAGCTCTGGTAAATGCTTCGTTACCGCGGGGTCAGATTCAGCAGCGCTCGCTGTCATGTCTTGATGGGTGGCTTGATAAGGGCCAGGGCTGGTCTCTAAGATGTTTCCTAAGTCTACAACCCCCTGCTGCAGCTCTTCTCCTCCATTAGAACCTGAAAACATCCTTTCCCTCCTCAGGCTCATGATAATGGACCTCCAAGGTGACTGCTCCCTCCAGGAGGTGCCCATGGTGAACACACACCCGCCTGCCCTCTGCCTCCCCACCCAGGGATTCTCTTTTCTCCGTAACCAGCCTCCCTACCCACTTGAAAAATAAAGATGTATGACTCCCACTTGAGGAGAATAGATTGTTTTCGATTGCTATTCATCTATTATTTTAGAAAGTAAAATGAATAAAACTTATGCAGGTCACAGACATTAAAGAGCGTTTTTATATCAGTTTGGGAGTGCTGTCAGCTTTGATTTATTAAGTAAAGTTCCCAGACTGGCTACTAGTATGTGTTGTCAGTCTCTTGATAATGGATAGACCTCACAGCTGAGTGCTCTGTGATTAGACTTCTCAACTATATATTTTTAAATAAAGGCATCGCTTTTTTTGGGTTTGCTCATTTCCCTCTCTCTGAGGTGATTTCATTCATCTTCCCTTGCCCTCCCTCCCTCTGCTGCAAATTTGGTTTTGTTGGAAGCTATGAAGAAGGTAAATGGGACACATCTTTAAGGTTGGTGTGGTTTGTTTTTTTTTTTNTAGCTTGATTGATTAAATGTCATGGGGGAACAAAACTGGAGAAGCAGAAGCTATCGAAACAGCTTTCCAGAGAGACCCATTGCACGCGTGCCTCTGTTGCTACAACTGCGTCAGCCTTTTTTCTATTAAACTGCACTTCTTTGGGACTGAGGGATGGAAATTACCCGAGCTGCGTGGAGAGGGGGCTGACGGAACCCGCGACCCCTCCAAAGAGAGCACGGGCTGAGCAAACACACCATTCCCACCCCTGGTAGCCCCTTTGTAAGGTTGCTGGGGGTTAATGGGGGATATGAAGCCTTGCATCCCTGATGAGGAAGGTTCAGACACACGGTTCTATCTCTGCCAACCACAACAATTTGCTTTCCCTTTGGAAGATGGACCAAAGCCGGGCTGAGCTCCGATCCTGCTGCTGCCTCCAGGAGCCTCTCCCAGGGTGTCTCAGCAGCTTCTTGGTCACGGAGGGCAGGGGATTTGCAGTGTTTGCTCTGAGCTGCTGTTCCCAGGCACGTGCTGTGATCTTCTCATAGGGATGGCAGCAAACGGGTACCGAAGAGAGGTATCCGGGACTAAAATCCCCAGCTAGAACTTTAATTATGCTTTCATAAAGAACTGAGCTGGAACGAGGATGAGATTGTTTTCCCGGGGGCTGAAGGAGCACCAGGACTAATTCATTAGCGTGGAATTGAAATAGCGCAGGTGGGAGGCCACCAAGTACCTTCAGTAAATGAGCCTTGCGGATCCTTCAGGAAGGGCAACACTTGATGGCTTCCCCAGGATGCCGGATTGAGACAGCGGCCTCTGTTTTTGTTATCCAGCGCCTTGGACTCCGACCAAAACCACTCCATGTAACTTGCAAAGATGCAGAGTGCACTGAAAAGAAAAAAAATATATCCAATTGCACCGATTTCATCAGCCTTTTTGCTCTTGTATGACTCCAAAAATTGCTTTTGATTTAAAGGTTAAGATCTGACAGGCCAACAGACCTTAAAGAAAGATCTATTCTTCTCCCTTCTCCTTTCCTCCTGGTTTCTGTCAAAACGTGAAAGACGAGCACATCTGTATGGGAACATCTGTATGGGGAGGGGGGGAAGCAATTCATTCGGGAAGTGCTTTCTGCTGCCCCTCTGCTGCTGTTTCAGGACATGGTGGTTGGATGAGAACTTGGTTTCCTTGGGCCGTAGCAGCCTCTGCTCCGTCCCACGGCAAAACCCCTGCTGGTTGAAAAGGGGATGAGTGACCCCATGGGCGAAGAATAGGTGGGGTGAGGAAGAGGAGCGGGAAGAAAGGACAGCGCAGGGTTTGCAGTCGTGGTTTGGGAAGGGCAAGCGACGTGGCTGTGGTTATTTGCTGCGATGGTTTGTTCAGCGTGCTGGACCCGTCTCTGGAGCTGGGCTATGCCTGTAGCAATGTCTTTTGCAGTTCATTAAGTGTCTCTGTGCTGCTGTTGCTCAGCCCGAAGTGGCATTAGTTGCTTTGCATGTCTCAGTGCCACTGCCATTATCTCCTAATAACACACGCATTAATTATTAAGCCAGCTTGCTTATTCTACACCTTTAAATGATAACCCTGCCATACGTGCTTGCTTAATATATGCAACCCCAGCGTGCTTTGAGATGGCTCATTAGGGGTGTTTTTAGCTTGTCCCTGCTGACTGTTGTTTCTGAAACTGCCACGGTGCCAGGCAGGCGGGAGTATCACCGGCAAACACATGCTGGAAGCTCAGGTGCTACTGGGGTGCTTGTTAACGGAAAGGTGATTTTGCCATCAGAGGAAGGGAACAGCTACCAGACCTTCTGCAGGGACAAAGTGAAGGGGTGAAGGGTCTCCACTGCCATGGGGTGGCAGGTTGGGGCCAGCCAAACTCGCTTGGCGTTGGTGGAGGTGGAGAGGGAGCACCCACCGAGTCCCATTGTCATGCCCCAACCTTGGTGCTGGTGGAAAAAGCTCTTCTTCCAGCCCTCAGCACCAGCAGCTCATATCATCATGCCTACCTTCGGCTCAATGAGGAGGTGTCTGGCCAGGTCATCAGCAATGCTTCTTGCTGCTGAGAGATGGTGCCACATTTTAGGTAGGATCTGGACTCACCTATCCCAGAGCTACTGCACATCTCCCCTGAGGGCCAACAGTTTCAGCCCTTAATGCTTTACAGCCAACATGAATGCAGGTAAACCTCAATATCCTACAGCAGAATCTCCCTAGGTGGGACCTTTATTCCTTACCTTTTTATTTTCCTCACAGATAAAATTGGCTGTGCTTTCTCCAACGTACCAGGTAAAACCCCAAAGCAATTCTCCCTTTGTCATTTCCTGAGAACACATAAAATAATATTCTCCTGCAGTGGGACAGACCATCCTGTTTCCCTGGCAGGTCGATGGCTCGGTGGTGGTTCTCTCCCCAGCTGAACGGTGCAAGTTGGTTTTTGTCCTCTCCGTGCCCATGTCTGTCCTTTGGGCCCTATGGGGGATCTGTGGGCCACCAGGAGTTAAGACTTCCAGGTTGAACGCAGTGAGGGAATGTAGATGTGTCTTAGAAAATACTAGTAAATCAAAGCTCCTGTCTAGACCCCAGCTCTCTTGTTGCCCACACAACCCCTGCTGGAGCACCAGATGGGGTTTAATCAGGACCGCCGCATTGCCGGAGGGATATTATTAAGAGACATCTAGTTCTGGATGAGAGAAGATTATCCAGGGTTTATTTCCAGCTGATAACACTCTGCCCTCCCATAACACCTTTTATCTGAGGATCTCGGAGCTCTTTACTGACTTCAGTTAATTAAGCCTCATATTGCCCCCTGGTGTCGTGGGTGAGACCAGGGCTAAGCATCGGCGGAGGAGCAATTAAGAGGGACCCGGCTCTGGCATGGAGATAAGATAGATGATCTCCTGGCTCTTCTTTACTGTCTTATTTGCATGTTTATCTCTCCTGTGCAGTTGAGAAAAGTGAACCCAGAGGTTGCACCGCCCGCCCAAAGTCCTCCTTTGGTGCCACAACAGGCGAAAAACGCCGGGGTCCCCTCTTCCAGCCCCACAAGGAGCTGGATGCAGAAATGCATCGTTGGCGCACGATGCTGACTCTGCCCTCAAAGTCTCCCTCATCTCCTTTCCCAGCAGGGGTTTTCCACTGGGCTCCACACCTTGGCTCTGCTCGACTTTCCGCCGAGTTTCCCTCCTCTAAACCCTATCTCAAAGTCTTCCTTTGGTAGAAAATAACAACAACAAAAAAAAACCCCTCGCAGGCCTCCAGAAAAAGAGCTTTTGCTGCCTCTCCCTACAGGGCCAGATTTCTCAATAGTCATTTCCCCCGAGGATTTCTGGGCCTGAGGTTTCCTTCCCCTCCTCTTTTCTCTTCTTTACTTTCCCCTAACTAAAAATCAGGAAGCTCTAAAATCCTCTTTGAAGTAACACTGTATGAAGAGGATTTATCCTTGTCCACTTAAATATTCATGACAGCTTGCATTTCTGTTCAAAAAGACACTTGTTTATTTAGATAAGATTTAATTTATTCATAATTTACCTAAATTTGCAGGAGCGTGCATGTACATTTTAGCTTATAAGCAGCGTAATACATAAAACATTATTGAGGCATGCAAATTACACAAATACAGCATTTGAAACTGCCGGCTTGTTTTAGGCAGATAACTAATTTCTTACCCTGAGTAGAGACACAAACACAATTGCATGGGCTTGTTGCCTGGGATTCGGCGACTCTGAATTATGCTTCCCTTAATGGAAGAGGCAGCTTTTCAGCAGGGCCGTGGTAGAGCCCACTTTTCTTGGAGCATGAACTGCAATAATGCCGGCAAACCCTTTGCTGGCAGGGTTTTCGCAGTCCTCTCTCCCCCCGGGGCTCTAGTTGGGTTTGATGAATTCCCTGAGCAAGTTACTGTTTCCCCAGGATGGGGTTAGGGTTTGCAGCAGGGCAGCATCTCACCGGGTCCTGGGTGGGGATGATGGAGCAGGAAGACATCCCTGCTCCACACCATCGATCCGGCAGTGTGGGATCTGCTCTTGGTGGGCAGATCCTCGTTCACATCAATGGTGGAGTGTCTTGCCCCTAATTCATCTCAGCATCCCTCAGGGCAATACGGCCACTTGTTGCTATCCTCAGGGGTGGCCTCATAACGCCAAAACACCCCGTTTTTCACTTGCTTCCAGATAATAATTGCACAAATTAGAATCGGCAGAATGTGCTAGGCCCTGGAAGCTGGGTTTGGTTTCCTCCCAAAGCTCCACCACCACCTGCCGTAGGGACAGCAGCATGGCACAGGCGAGGGCTGAGGGCTGGAGAAGGTTTTTTGAGCTCTGCGTTTGGCAGCTGGGTGACACGCACTGACTTAGCGCTGTGAGGACCCTCAGCGCTATTAAAAATTGTTTCTAAGAGGTCCCCGTCAGGAAGTAGATGTTTGCAGTTGTATCTATGAAATCTCGCGTATGTTCATATGAAACCTGGAGAAGATGATCTCTCAAGGACTGGAATATTGTGCGAATCTCCCTGTGTATGGCTGCACTACCCCACAGCCTGTTCTTGAGATAGCCTGCCACTTCCCATGCAATTCTGCTTTCCCTTGCCTGTAACCGCACTGAGCTGTGACTGTTTGGGCTGAAGTTTCCAGGCCAGATGTCCTCCCTGGGCTCGCGGGCTTTGTGTGTTTACTCTGCAGGGAGGGGTGGACGAGGAGGGATGGGGACAGCAGAGCTCTTTGGTGCTTTGGGTTTTTCCGATCTGAAATCACAGCCAACGTTTTCGACTGTTTCCAAGATCGAGGCTAATGAGGAAAATGCATCTTCCCTGGGTTTGCCTGCTGCAAAAATGACTTATGAGTAGTTCTGGAGCCTGACAACTTCAGGACAGGGACTGGTGGTTTTGGTGGGATGATGAAAATGCCTTTATGAGCTTGGAAAAAACCAACTCTTCCCTGCTTTGCTCATGGTGTTGAGTCTGTGATGCACCACAGGTTGATAGGGAGCATGGAAAGCGGCTGGATCTGCCTGGGAAATTCCCCCCGAGAAGGCAGCTTGTAGTGGCCACGTCCCGTGTGTCCCTTGTCCTTGCAGCCTTAAACCAGAGCAGGTTTGTCTTTTTTTCCGTGGTATCTGCTGGGTCACGCAGCGAGGAAGAGAAGGAAGTGGCTATGTCTGAATGCAGCCTACATTTGCATTGTGCGACTTTAATTACAGAGGCTTAATTACTTGATCACAGCGTATTTGTGTTTTTCCCCAGGACCGTGCCCTCACGGCGTGCACAGGGTGGACAGTGTTTGCTTAATGAGTTGCTCGGCTCAGGTGCTGCAGTGATGAGCTCCATGGGAAAGCCCGGGAGAAAACTCATCCCCCGTCTCAGAATGATGTGCAGCAAAATAAGGCTTGGGGCCACCCATAGAGCAGCAAGGAGAAATCACAATATTAAATGTTTCTTTATTAAAGGAGCTCTGCCTATTGTGTGCACGCTGTAGATCCTGAAATGAAGTGGTGTAACAAGTATGCCCAGGGAGGGCTTTAGTGGCCTTAACTTTGGCGGTGATTAATTTAATAGGAATGATCATGTTATCTGACCACAATCTTTTTGTAATTTATGCACTGGGCCTGCATAGAAGCTTGTATAGGGGGGTCAGAGGTGTTCTTTATATAGGATTAATCCTCGTATTGTCCTTTTTTTCCACCTGGCATTTGTGCATAGAGAGTATTTTTAGAATCGGAGAATCATAGAATTGCCCAGGTTGGAAGGGACCCTTTGGATCATCAACCCCAACCATCAACCCAACACTGACAAAAGCCATATCTCTAAGCACCATGTCTACCTGTCTTTTAAATACCTCCAGGGATGGTGACTCCACCACTTCCCTGGGCAGCCTGTTCCAGTGCTTAATAACCCTTTCAGTGTAAAAATTTTTCCTAATATCCAATCTAAACCTCTCCTGGTGCAGCTTGAGGCCATTTCCTCTTGTCCTATCACCTGTGATTTGGGAGAAGTGGGAATACTGTGATGGAGTGAGTAGACTCCAGAGTTTTCTTATCAGGTGGGGCCTGTGGGAGCTACAGAAAGGCAAAGAAATAGTATCGGTGGTGTTAAATTACAGGTAATGCCATATAGATGGATAAAACCACCTCAAAAATGAGTGCTGGAGAAGAAGCTGGCTTTACCCACAAGTCTGGAGGGAGCCGAGATGGGGGAGTGTGTGTGAGGAGGAGAGTCTCTGAATAAAAACTTGAGGTTTCAAAGCATTTCACTTAAATAGCTCATAATTGTGTGCGTTTGAATGACATGACACCGGTGCCAGGCGGAAGAGGGCAAATTCCGTGTTTTGGTGTGCGTGCACGCACATGAATAACCAGGAGAGCTGGATATTTACTGACTGTCACCTAACATGGTGTATCGGAAAAGAATAAGCTATCGATTGGAGTTAAAAATAAATAAACAAATAAAAATCTCCCCTCCCCACCACCTGTAGATGTATCAGGGAGAAAATATTGAACTGGGCTCTCCTGGCTCCCATGCAATTGATGCAATTTAGTTTCAATTTGTCAAATGTGGCATTGGAGCAGCAGTTGTTTTTGGTGATTTATTAGGAATTTTCTAACCAGGGCACTCTGTCATTGGAGTTACTTCACTGGTGTCCCAGTAGATTTTTGTCTTTCTGCAATCTCGAGCTGTGAACCCAAGAAGGAGAGTTTTTCTTTATTTTCCTTTTTTTTTTTCTTTTTTCTTCTTAAACCAGAAGGGAAAACCAAAAGAAACTAAGCCAAAAAGGGAAATGGGGAAAAAGTAGCAGAATTGACATATTTTAAACATGATGACAGGATCGGCTGTTTAAATTGCCTCTGTGAATTGATTTAAAAGATGTTGGTAGGCATCTCTATTTCATTAACTGTCTTTCTCCTTCATTTCAGTCACTGGAGTCATTGCCTCTTATTACCTTCCAGGCTCATGATATCCATCCACATGGTTATTTTAGTTATTACTATCTGTATACAGAAAATATAAGAGGCAATTTTGGGACAGAAGCAGCTTGGGAGGGCTGTGGGGATAGTGAAATAAATAATTTGGATCCTGTATGACACCCATGATATAAAGCCATCAGGATTACGATAGCGTTAGTGCTGGGTGTGCATTTCGGTCAGAGCCTGTGGGAAAAGTGTTCAGGTTTCTGGTCTCAAATCCTGTCCTGGTAATGAAGCTCTTTCCCACCCTGAATAACCAATAATGACTCCAAACCAGATTTTCTCCTGGGAATTAGGTGGTTCGATGTCTTTGTGGTATTTTGCAATCCTTCTGACCACTGTGGCGTCAGGAGTTTGGTGAGTGTGAAATGTATTTTCACTTACCTTCCACTTTGAGATAGAGCTGGGGGAGCAGGAGGACCCTGTCTGGGTTCTCAGGGACATTAATCACAGAATGATATGGGTTGGAAGGGACCTCTGGAGATCATCCAGTCCAACCCCCTTCCAAAGCAGGTCCACCCAGAGCAGGTCGCACAGGAACGTGCCCAGGCGGGGTTTGAATGTCTCCAGAGAAGGAGACTCCACCACCTCCCTGGGCAGCCTCTTCCAGGGCTCTGCCACCCTGACAGGAAAGAAGTTCCTCCTCATGTTTAGGTGGAACTTCTTACATTCAAGTTTGTGCCCATTTCCTCTTGTCCTGTCCCTGTGCACCACTGAAAAAAGACTGGCCCCATCCTCCTGACACCCACCCTTGAAGTATTTATAGGTGTTGATCAGATCCCCCCTCAGCCTTCTCTTCTCCAGACTAAAAAGACCCAAGTCTGCAGCCTATAAATGACCTTGTCCCTCCAAGACATGGGGAATATCGATGCTCCCTTTAACAGGTATAATGTGAAAAGGTGTATACAGATAGAGGTTGCTGAATGTTCTGGGGTGAAGGTCTGCCTGCTAGCACTAGCTGGGAAAAAAAGAGGAAAGCTTTTTGGGATGTCTTTCCCAAAGTTCCGTAGCCCAGTGCCCAGACATTTCCATTGCTTCTTTTCAGACCAAAACACCCAGAGAGCTCCAGATTATTTTCACAGTTTCAAAAATGCTGTAGCTTACAATATTTTTCTCCAGCGCTCTGCGGAGTCATTAGCTTGCTTACAGCACTTAAAAGAAAAATGTGGTGCTAGGGAGACTTAGCTTCTGTTTGCTGTCTTTACCACCAACTAATTGGTTGGATAACAAGCAAATATTTTTCCTCTGTTCCTCAATTTCCCAGCTTTTTGACTTGCAAGCAGGAAGAGAAAAAGCTGCTAATGGTTGGCAGTCGGCGAAGGGAAGCTGTGTGATGGTGAGGGAACCAGAGACAGGCTGGAGATACCATGCCTCTTCTCCCTTGCTCTTGCATCCTATGAGGTGGCCTGGTCTTAGTCATCCTCTGGGCCTTCAAAGCAGGCTCCTGGTGGAGAAGGGAAGGGGTGAAGCTCAGCGGGGGCTGCGTGGGAGGGAGCAGCTCGGTGTGATGAATGGTTACTGTTGGAACCGGTCAGAACAAAGCATCGCTGAGACTTGATAAGAGCACTCGAATGATCCCATTATCAGGGTAACCAGGGTGGGAAGAGAGACAGCTCCTGGCTCCGCATACAAGCATTACCTTGATTTAAAGGCAGTGTTTGTGGCTTTAAACTCTGAATTTCCCTGGTTTGGCTTGGTTTAATTCAGAGCCAAACAAAGGGTGGTTGGTGTATTGCAAGAGGATGCTATTCACCCCGCTCCCTGTTAAAAAGCGATGTCGCTCCACGCACAAAGAAATACACTGGTGGTCTTAATAGAGCATGTTGTAAAGGCACCGGCTGATTGAAAGCGTGGACATCCTGAGCTCCAGGAGGAGAATAGAGAGCTGACCTGACAAGCGAGAGCCGACCTCTTCAAGGAATTGATCCATTGCACGAGGACGCTCTTGTCGTAAACAGCAGAGCTTCCTGAAAGGGTGACCGTGGACATGAGTTGCAAAGCGCTTCTCCAGACTGAGACCTTCACCCGAGTTGGGATAGGCAGCTTCTCACTTGGCTCCGTGCTGAGGGCACAGCATCCAGACCCAGCACCCAGGAGCACCCGGTGCCAGGGATTTAACTCATCCTCTGCTGCTGCTGAAGCAAACCCACCCCAACGCAAAGCCCAGCCTTCCCGGTTCCCTGGGAGCATCACTATCGCTCCCACCTCCCCTTTTAGGATGTAGAAATACACTGACAGCTTGGCAAGAGGTTCATTCTGAGAGCAGCAGCTTGGTACCATCTTACCTGTCCCTCACACGTGGATTTGGGAATGGCAGAGAAGGCAGATTTTGTGTTTCTTAGCTTTCCCCACCATCTCAATATAATGACTTTATCTATTTGAGATGGTCTTGTTTATGGGGTGACTTCTCTTTGTCTCTGTACGAAGGGAACGCCTAGCTCGTGAGTTTGTGAGACCCGAGTGAGCCCAGAGGTCACACTCAAGAAACCACGGCTGCTTCTCGCTGGCGTGTGGGAGTCTCTCCGCCTTCATCCCTCACACCTAGTTACCTCCGCACCCACCCCCAAGGGCAGCAGACGCGAACCCATCGTATTAATTGCAAAGTCCCTCGCATTAATGGCGAACGCGTCCCTCGCAGCGTCCAATTTCCAAAGCCCATCGCTTAGAAATGTTAATGCTATTTACTGTAGCATGTGCCGGATAATGGCATTTCTCAACATCTGTTTTCATTTAAAATTTCCGAGGCTTTTTTTTCGCACGCGGCTTGCGGTAACGCTGCCTCCTCGCACTTACTGGGTGGCAGGATGGGAAGTGGCAGTCTCCAGCCCAAACAAAAGCGAACCCAAAAATTTTATTAATGAAGATCTGCAGCTGCTCCTGGGACTTGGCAACTGCCTGCTAAAGCTGGTGACAGGATTCATCTCATGAAACGTACCCATGATAAATATCAAGTGGGAGTGATTAGCGAGAGGTGGTTAATTCATGAGCGGGTTTTGTGTGCTGGCTGGGGAATAATTTGGTTTCTAGTGGCAGCAGAATGTATTATTGTTCCTCTCTCTCCTCTAACCTCCTGAAGATGCTGCAGGCCTGAGCTCGTAAAGCAGCAACTGTTGCAGCTCCTCACCTCATTTATAAGCCAAGGTTGATCCGCCTGGAAAGGAGGACCTGGTGAAGCCTGAAAAGCTGGGATGTGCTTAGGGAGGAGAGGGAAGAGTTAAAACCAGGCAGGCTTTATTTTTTTGCAGGTGAAGGCAGCAGTGATAGTTATGGTAGATAATCATCCCGCTCCATCTGGGCTGAAAAATTTGCTAATTGAGGCAGGACTCATTTCCTGCGAGGGAGAAATAGCCTCCCTGTTTTCAGGGCATTAACTGGCCCTTATTGTGAGGGTCAGGGGCAGGCGTCCCTTTGGAGCTGCTCCCCGTCTCGTCCTAAGGCTGGTTTAGCTGAAATACTGTCAACTATTTTCCTCCTATTTTCCTCCATCCCTGGCACTTTCCATCTCCACCTCGTTACAGGCTTGGCAGGGGGAAGAGGCGGCGGGGGGCGGCGGCGGGGGAAAGAATAGGGAAAAAAAATCTTTCCTTTCCATTTCCAAAGCTGAGTTACGGCTCCCGAAGAGCAGGAGCGCAGAACTGATGCTCACGGAGCTGCCTCTGACAGCTCGACGCCGGGGGGGAAACCTGTGCTTCCATTTCCAGCCCTGTCCCCCCCGGGCAGAGCCAGCCCCCGCCGAGGAGTTCACGGGGATCAGCGGGGAGAAGGAAAACAATTTGATCAAGGGGCCCTGGAGTCAGGCACATGGAGAAACTGGTCTGGTGGGGTTTTTCAGCTTTAATCAGTGTCAAGTTGATTTTATTTTTAGAGAAGTGATGATATTAAAAATAAAAGGAGGGGGAGTGAGTAAAGCACCTACAGGTATATGGGGCAGAGCCCCCATCAGCTATTCAGCTGGTCTTTCCTAAAAAGCTCAAAGCTTTTTAGAGCTAATTATATGATGTGTGGGGCTGCAGGTGCAATATTTTACTCCGTGTGGCCATGCATATCTTAACGCATTAGCAGTATTCTTCCATTTTATAATATTTGGAAGGAGATCATTTAATGCCACAACCAGCGTGGCTTCAGGGGGAGGAAAATCCCCTGGGAAAGCTGCTTCGCTGCGTCAATCCATTGGGACTGGACTCACTGGGCAGGTGGTGGTGGTGGTCCCAATTAGAGTCAGTTATGGGGCTCTCCAGGAGCTTCCTCTGTGTCCTGTTGCTGCCTGTGGCCAGCATTAGGTATTTATAAGAAAGACTGAAGAAAATCCTGCAGCAGGCAGAGAAAGAAGGGTCATCTACCCTCCAGACAGGTCCCGTCCTAACTCTTAATTGCTAGAAACTACTTTAAGACCTGAAGCCTGAAGTTTTTATTGTCTGTCCCAATCTGCTCTTCCCTTTTAGCATCAGCTGCCCTTTGATTCTTTCCAAAACTATCCAAAGTCATGTTCTTGCTGATAAGGAATGAGCTGCTGTTTGGGAGAGAAGCATCCCCTTTTTCTAGGCAGTGAATGGAGACTGTCTCCAAACGGGTCCCTTGGGTTTTTGAAATATTTTTCATCTGTGCAGAGAGAAAGTCGGGAAAACCCGTGGGTGGGAGACTGTTGCCTGGAGAAGTACCTCTCTCTTCATCTGCTCTCACTCAGCCCCAAATTCTTCCTTGTTAATGACGGTCATATACATATAGATATATTTATTGATACGATTTTTGTGCTCTGAATTGCCCCAGCAAAGCTAACCTAAAATCAATGCTGAAGGAAGATGAAATTTCACTTCTTTCTGTGCCAAAAAACATGAAAACAAGAGGGTTTCCAAACTTCTCTGACGTTTTCCTTTTCTTCCAAGTGAAAGGTAGCAGGAAAACAACAAAATAAGGCTTCCAGCCTGGACTCCAGCTGCCAAGAGAATTATTAGGCTTTTTTCAGCCTGGTCTCAGTGAGGGGTTTTTTTCCGTCCCAAGCTGGGAAGGTGAGATGAAACATTGATGCCTGATGGTGCACAGGCAGGTCTGTCTTTTGACGTGCAGCTGCAGGCAGCAGAGAAGAGGTCAAGCCATACGACGCCGTCTCCTCTCCCAGCCTCGTGTCAGGCAAAACAATGAATTTCCATAATTTTACTCCAAGTGCGAAAAAGCGCCTCTTTGTTGCAGGGCTCGCGCTGCTCTTGCAAAGACAATGAGTTTGTGCAGTAATCGTGACCCTGGGCTGGCAGAAATGCCAGTGGGGTTTAATGAAGAATCCTAAGCAGAGGGAAAAAATCCCAACATTAATGCTTGCTCGCAAGCCCGCGGAGGTGAGCTGTTCCCAGAAGAAGGGGTAAAATTGGCCCGTGCAGGTCTTATCCTACCTCGGCTAATCAAGCTAACGAGACTCACAATGAGACACTTTTGTCTTGCTACCTCCTGTGACCTCTTTGAATTTCGAGGCATGGGTGATAATACAATCCTGAGTCCTGCACCTGGTCTTGACTGAAAAACAAGAGAGAGTGACCACAGCCGTGGCTTCGTGGTCATCCTGGCCAGCTCACGGTGATCGTGGGCAAGTAGAGGCTTCTAAGTGGAGCCACAGGTGACTTAGCCCGATTGTAGCAATCAACAGCTTATTCATCCCAGCTCCCAGTGTCATGCTCTAGTAACCAGGCAGTTCTCGTTGCTCATCTAGAAATCCCAATCGAACGCCTTCATTATCACACAGCAGTGTTTCCTTTGTGGATAACAAGTCATACTGCGAGCATTAATGTAGTGTCGTATGGATTTGTGTTGTGGGATTGTTGTAAGCTCTGATTGAAGCTTTTCCTGTGATTAGGGCTTTTATTCAGGTGTGAGAGAGGGAGTCTCTGTTGTCTAGTAAGATTTGAGTTTGCGGTGTGTCTCTGAGGGGTGTTTATAGAACCGTACCTTATGAAGTCAAGTTAATAAATTGCATGCATGAGTTCTCTGTTTTCCTTTGTCCCATCTTGTGCCCGTCACTGCCGTTGCCGTTGTCTCACTCCAGTTTATATGCAACCCGCACAGAAAACTGTAATATAGACATTGCCTGGGATTTTAGCAGGTATCTAAAGGGGGTTGCAGTTGGAGAATCATCCTCTCTGCAGGGTGCAAGCGTCTTCCTGCAGATGTGGGCTTGCAGATGCACCACAGGAGGGGGAAAGGCATGAGCCCAGCTTCTTGTTCCACCCAAGAACACTAAAGCACTCTGGGGAGAAGAGAGGTGGCCTTTTCTTGCTGTATGGAAGAAACAAGACATCAGGTGGGGCAAGGGCTTCTTGTTCAGCAGCTGCAGGAGTTGTGGGGCAAAGTTGCTCCATCCTGCCTGAAAACCATGATGCTTTCACTCCTTGAGGAGATCAGTTGCGATACCTTAATTGGGATGAATGTGTAATTGAGGGAGAGGCTGGCAGCACAATCTATCAATTCTACCAATGAAAAATGATAGGAAGTGGCATCCTCCCACTGTCTGGCAGGCTCCCAGCCTCCTCCGCTGCACACCTCATTATCCCCATTGACTGCTTCATCTGGATGGTGTTCATCCTTAATGGTGGCAAAGCGATATTAAGTTTCTGCAGTGTTATTTCATTATTACCTGCCCACTCCCTCTTCCTTCTGGAATAGCCATGGGCCGGATTTCCAAGACACAGTTGCTAGATCTGGACTGATGGTTGCAAGATGAGGGAGAATGATGTCCGTACTTTGGGTCCTGCCTGGTAGGCAGAATATTTCAAATTCAGCTTTTCCATCAGTGTTTCTGTCCAGGTTTCTGTAAACTCAGCTCCAGGAGGAGTTTTAGCTGTGACACCAGGAGGAGGAGGGTGCTCAGTCCTCTCTGGGAGTCATACAGCTGAGTGGTGGGTTAGACAGAAAGCTGGGAGGGGTAATAAAATGGATAAAGCGTGGTGCTGCACTACAAATGTGTGTCCAGGCCAGATGATAAAGCACTTAAGTTATCCTGTGGGTTTTATAGTGTGGGCTATGAAACCTGCTTCTTCTCACCTACCTCCTAGTGAGCCTCGTGCAGTATCTCAGGGGCAGTCCCTGACCCTGTGAGATGTCCTTGTGGAGCTTCTTTGTTGCACCTGACTTTCTCACTTTCTTCATCATCAGGCACTTCAGACGCTCACCATTAGTATTAGCCTCATGGGCTTGACTTTGTCAAATGCTGCCAGTCCATTTGCGAGATGCCAATTGCAGCTCGCTCGTCCGCCGAGGCAAGTAATCTCTTCAAAGACTTCTAACAAGTTAATAAGGATTGATCTGCTTTTCATGAGATCATGTTGACTGTTCTTAATGAACCTGGGCATTTTCAAGCCTTTCTTTCCCCTTAAAAATTAGCTTCCAAATAAATACTCTTCTCCCAGTCGATGAGCAGCTGACTCTTTCTACGTATCCCCAGCACGCATTTAGATTTTGATTGAAGGAGGCACCCCTCCTGTTTTTGTGATGGTCACATGTGTTGGTTTTGGGGAGGTGGAAGGGGTTAAGTTAATCAAAAACTTACACTTGTCCTAAATAAAGATAGATTTGATTACATTACAGCTTACTGTCTCGTTGAGTGATGGCTTGGGAAAGCAGGCTCAGGCCTGATTTTTTCTGAAAGATTTAGTTGCAGTCCATCTGAAAACGTCATCTTGGTTTTTTTCTGGAGAGCTTTGAGTAGTACATAGCAGGATGAGAGGAGCATTTTAAGATGAGCACTCAGAGCAGTGAAATTCATGACTTTTCCCACCACCCCCCCCCCAGTGCTGCTAGCAGCGTGGCTAATCCATCCTACTGTGTGTAGCAATGCCAGGAAAGAGATGTGGGAGTAATGGGGTCTTTGAGAGATCATTGGTTCTTCTTGTAGAAATGCCCAAAAACTTGCACTCTCTCTTCCCTGTCTTACCCCTTTGAAGGGATATCCGTGAGACTGAAGTCCTGCTTTGCCCGTGCTTCCCTGGTTTGTTAAATCCCTTGTGCGCGTGTTGCCATCTGGTCCCTGACGCTTTGTGTTAGTTTTAAGTTCCCCTAAGCTTTTATTGACCATTTCTTGTGTTATCTGCACACTCCCTAATTCCTCTTCTCCTCTCCCTGGGGATCTGATCCCTGACTTAGGCAAATCCTCATCCTCTTCATTTGCGAACACAGATGCAAAAGTAAATACTGTAAGTGTCGGTGTCAGCTTCTTATCCTCCTCTGCCTCCAATTTCCCTCTGTCGCTCTTATCTGGGCTGTATCCACTTATCTCTCGTGTATATATAATGGTCTTTTCCTTTACTGTTTTTGTAAAAGCCAGGCGATTCTCCATCGTTAACTGTCTTTGCTCCTTTAATTATATGCTTGTGTGTTTACCTTCCTGAACCCATGCCCCTTACTTCTAACACATCCCTACTTCTAAGCAGGTGAGTTTTCTTTGTACGCCACTTTGATTAAAGATAGGAACGCACCCGTGTTTTGAAAACTCAAAACCTTGGGCTCTTTGAAGCTGAACCCAAATTCTGCGTCGAGCCAACATTTTTGTCTCTGCTTTGAAGGCTGCTGTGACTCTTTGGGTGGCGCACGTGCGAGATGGTGAATATAACACCATCGCAGCCCTGGTAGTGATGCACTGTGTGAAATCAAGGGTGTTTTGTTATGTCTACGTGTCTTCATTTCCCTGCCTGGAGATGGAGGTAACGTTTCCTCTAAAGACAAGAGGAAAGAGTTGTGTAGGTGAAAGCTACTGCAAAGGGCAGCCACAGGCAGAACTGGGAGCTGAGCTGGGATTTCTGTTGTGATTTTTTTTTGTGGTAGGGATGCAGGAGTATTTTGGGAGAGGCTGTACCTAAGGTGCATGTGTAGTTTGTGCCAGAACGTGAGCAAGAAACCCCCAAAACATTTTGGAGCACCTTGCTCCGAGGGAGAGCTGCAGCCCTAGTGGATGGTCCATGCTTTGTGCTCACATCTGATCCACCCCAAGCCTCATGACTTGTGTTCCGATCATCGCTGATGTTATAACCTGGTTGTGAATCAATTTTTGTATCTACAGATGCCACACAATAGTGTTTATTGCGTAACAATTCCCATCAGGAAGATGTCTTGGGGTGTAATGTGCAGCAATACTAAATGCTGGCGTAGAGCAAGGGCTCTGCTTTCTGCAGGATGCAGCAGTTTGTAATTTCAAGATCAATATGGTGATGTGTTTTTTGAATTTTAATAAATAAACTACACTGGTGTTTGTTGTTTACTTGCTTTCTGATTTTTTAACAAGTGGCTCTAGTGATAATTACCGAAATTCTGTAGTCGCAGAAGGAGGGG